>CAUYSK010104236.1:0-46530 GCA_963575035.1 Avahi laniger
ATATGAAAATTAGCCAGGCATGGTGGCACATGCCTGTAGTCCCAGCTACTCGGAAGGCTGAGGCAGGAGGATCGCTTGAGCCCAGGAGTTTGAGGTTGCTGTGAGCTAGGCTGACGCCACGGCACTCTAGCCTGGGCAACACAGTTAGACTCTGTCTCAAAAAAATAAATAAATAAATAAAAATAAATTTAAAAAATGTTAAATTTTTAATTTTTTAGAGATAGGGTCTCACTACATTGCCTGGGCTGGAGTGCGGTGGCTTCTCACAGGCACAATCATAGCTCAGTGTAGCCTCGAACTCCTGTCGACAAGTGATCTTCCTGCCTCAGCCTTCAGAGCAGATGGGACTATAGTGAGCCACTGCTCTTTTTATTTTGATGTGATTTTAGCACTTACTGTATACCTCAGAGTAAAGTCTTCTTTTTAGTTTTTTTTTTTTTTTTTGAGACAGGGTCTCGCCCTGTTGCTGGAGCTAGAGTGCAGTGACATCATCATAGTTCACAGCAACCTCCACCTCCTGGGCTCAAGTGACCCTCCTGCCTCAGCTTCCCAAGTAGGTAGGATTATAAGGCGTGGGCCACCATACCCGGCTAATTTTTTCTATTTTTAATAGAAATGGGATCTCATCCTTGCTCAGGTTGGTCTCAAACTCCTGACCTGAAGTGAGCCTCCCACCTCACCTCCACCTCCCAGACTGCTAGGATTACAGGTGTGAGCCACCTCACCTGGCCACTAAATTTCTTTTTTTATTCACTGGACTTGATAAGCCTCATAGTAATGATAATCTAACACACATTTTTTGTTTATTATGTGCTAGGCACTATTGTAAGCACTTGATGCACAAGTGCTTTTTTATTTTGAAAATTTCTCTAACAACTATATGAGACAGTGTAAACAGAGGGAATGGCCTGAAAAAACAGTGAAAAATATTTTCTGTCTTTTTAAAACATCCTGCACTCCTTTTGGAGAACTAAAACCTGCATTGCTGGCTCAGGCCAGAGATTGGGAGGGAGAGGGTAAGTCTTTCATTATTTGTGCTACGGGCAATGGCTCCGCTGACCTGGGAAAGGGAGGTCCGGGGTGGAGACGGGATGATCAGAATCATCGGCTGTAGTCGAACAGCAATTGCCTGAAGCCGAATGGCCGCCCTTTAAAAGCTCTATATTCCTGCTTATTCTTAGGACCATGGCATTTCAGACCGGAGTCTCCATCCTCCTCCTTTGCTGGCAAAATAACAAACTTCTCTTTCCTTTTCAAACCGCTTGTTCTCGTTCTCCTGATGCAGACGACTGTGAGCTTTCGGTAACGGGAGATACTGTTATTATCCTCCTTCTACAGACAAGGAGCTGAGGTGCAGAGAGGTTAAGTGACTTGCCCAAGTTCACACTACCAGGCAATGGCAGAGCCGGGATTCCAGCACAAGCAGTTAGCTCCAAATTCTGTGTTTCTAACCATTTCATTATATTGCTTCTTGGCACCAACTCATTTCCAAAGTGTGAGATTCTGAAACCCAGTATATAAGAAAACAGAAATATATACCTGCCCTTTGGTTACTTAAAAATTAAAGTGTTTTTGACCCTCACGAGATGTGCCATGTTTTGCTATTGAGTTTTTAATGGTTGTACACCCCGCCCCCAGGCTTGTCGGCTCCCCTGAAATCGAATAAAAATGAGCCTGGTATTATATAGAGAAATAAAAAATCATCAGCACACCCTCCTTCTCTAACTCAGGACAGAAATTTGAACAGATCAGATTCAACTTCAGCCAGGCTGTGTTCACTGGCTCCACAGGCTGAGGCAGGTGGGGACGCAGGGCTTCCTGGGCCATGTCCCTCTGCTGTGCAAAGCCACCTTCAGTCTTGTCAGCTCTTCTTTCTGCAGTTTCAGAAGCTCTCAGCTTCCCCGATACATGTTTTATTACTCTCTGCATTCTGATTTGGCTTTGATAGTCCCTGCTCTTTGTATAAAAGATTCTTTATGGTAAAGTTACTTCCTGAACCCCTGGAAAGAGCCTGTCCTTTCTCAACCCCTCCCTTCTAGGCGCTAAAGGGAAAATAAAAGTGACCTGCGTTGTGGTTACAACAGAGGAGAAAATTCTTTCCATAGCTGTAATGACAGCACATCTTCGTCACCAAGATATTATTTCCCTGTGAACTCGAATGTTCTGATTTCCCGTCTCATGGCAGCTGGTCCTTTCTAGAAAAACCCGAAGGGAAAGAGGAAGTTTTGAATCTCCCAGTCCCCAAACTGGTTACTCCCCTTGGAATCCCCAGAGGGTCAGCGATGCAGTTATTGTTGTTGCGAGAGTTAACTGTCATAAACAGAAGAAAAAGCAGTTGAAAGCAACCTGGATATTTGGTTCTGTGTTCCGGAGATTTATGGGACCAATTTCCTACCCGGAAATTGTTCAGATGAGTGAAAATATTTCAGGCACTACCTCGCCTAAACCGTGGCAAACCTCACTCTGTCAAGACAGCACTAAAGGCTGCGGAGGAAATAAGTTTACAAAACATTATTTGCTTTTTTCTGCATGGTGACAAATAGCTGCATTGGCCCTTTCTTTTTCCACTTGATTGACCGTTACCTTCGGTGTGGGGCCGGCTGGCTCTGGCTTCCTTGTTAGCTCTTTTCTTCCTCTTGAGGGTCTTTGGCCGATGTCCAGAGAGAATTACTCTGCCTCTCCGGAGCTCACACCTTTTTTTTCCTGGGCCACTTGTGAGCTGCCTTCCTGGTGCCTGGAGCTGCATGGAGCTTTGCGCCCCCTTCTCGCCCCAGGGTCGCGATGGGCTTCCCCCAATCTTCCTATCACTTCTAGGTCAACAGCTCTTTCCTTCTTGTCCAGAAGCAGGTGAGGGCAGGAAATTCCCCTCTTTCCTTCGTCAGCCTTCTTGTTAACAAAGCAAATCAACAACCTGTTCCATGCTCAGCTTGTAACCGCCTGAAACTTCTGATAGGTCAGGGAAACGAGTTCTGTCGTCACTGTACACAGTCGGAATTACCTTTTGGCTTAGCAGTTAAGGGCACATTGATGTCACACAGACATGGACTCAAAAGCTGCGACTCTCCAAAATTCTGTTCTCCCCTTTACCCTCCGCCTCCTGTTCAGCACCTGCTGTTTCTCCCCCCGCACCTCACCCCCACACCTGCTCTTTCCTCTCCTTTCCTGTTTTCCCTACCTTCGACGACACTCTTCTTGTCATGCTCTGAAACCCCAAATCTGAACTTTTATTTCTCCCATTGCGGGGCGTCCCACATTCTGCTGTAGCTGCCTATTTACTTGTCTGCCTTCGCCACTGTAAATTTCGTAAGAACAGAAACCCAATTTTCGAACTCGCCATTGTATCCTCCGTTCCTCCCACAGATAGGGTCTCCCGGTGACACTTGAGTGCATGAACGAACGGATTCCTGGATTGCTGCGACTGCCTCCAGACTTCCCCCAGTAAACTGTTCCTTCTGCCATCAGGTGAAGCTGACATCCCGCCATGACATTCCTCTCCTGCTCGGGACGCCACACACCTTCTTCCTCTTTTTCCCATCGTGCCTAATGATTTGGGCCTGTTTCTCAAGATCCCCAATCTGTTGGCCCCACTCTACCCACTTTCCCCACCTCTCCCTCATCTCCCCTCCCTTCTGCTGCGTCCCACCTCCGCTCGTGAGCGCCCTCGCCGTACCTGCCGCTGCGGCCCGCGATCCCCATCCCATGCCTCAGTCGCAGCCTGGCCTTCCTCTTGGGGGTCTTTCCTTTTGCTCTCTCACTGAAGCCAACTCATCCGTGAGCATCCAGCTCAAGGTCTACTTCTTCTAGAAAACCCCTGAGCTTTTCTCGTCTAAACAGACCTCTTTCTTTGATCACCTACCGGTCTGCAGTGTAACGCTTTACCTACTCCACCTATATAGGCCTTGTCCACCCACCTGGATTGTGGTAGCCCTGAGGACAGGAGCTGTGTCGTTAGGTCTTTAGCATCCTGCACAGCTCCGGGTCGAAGGCTGGCTTCCCTTCTGGCTCCTCCTCCTCCCTGCCCACTTCCAGTAGTCTACATAGAGGAGGTGTAATTAAATACCTCTGAACAAGGCTTGGGTTTTCTTATTCTGTTTTAAGGGAATTTTTTTCTTTTTCTCCAATTTTGTTACTGTGAGTCCATGAAGGCACCATTGAGAGCTCCTTGCTCCCTCACCTCTCCCTTACTATCCAACACGCAATGTCCAGCAACCCACAGGCCTGCTAGGCATGGTGGGCAATCCCCAGTGTCAGGTAATCCATGTCAGAACAGTGAGTGGTTGATGATTGCTCTAAGCAGGTAGTAGAGCCTGCTGAGACCACTCAAGGATTTCTGTGTAAACTCAGTGGATTGCATTTCTAACAAGTTCCCAGATGATACTGATGCGGGTGCTGCCTGTCTGTGGACCACACTTTGGGTAGCAAGGATCTAGAATGTGGACACCTCCTCATGTAGTGAACTTTAGCAGGCGGGAGCATCTCAAGGAAGCTCCTCCTATACACACCACCATGTACTGTAGCATCTCCTTGAAGAATCAGGCTAAATCTATCTTTCATTCTTTTTCAAACAGCATATCTAAGTTTTGCAACCATAAGCACCAGCCAGGAGAATATATATTCCATGCAGAAAATGATGATGCTGAATTCACCAAAATGTTCACGCTGAATATAAGAAGTAAGTTAAATTGCCAAGAATTTAATTTTGATCTTACAGCTCCTTAATTCTTTATTAATCATAACCAGGAAGAGTGAAGTAATGACTTAGAAGGGATGCTACAAGACTGTTTTTGTATGCTGAAATCTCCTGAAACTTTACACTCATATCTACTGGCTTTGGTCATATTAATGTATCTCTTTCTGTGTTTATCCTTAGAAGCTAAACGATTTATTCCATATCGTTTCTGAATAAGCCTTAGTTTTGTGACTTTATTGACCTTACTACTTTGAAAGGTCATGTTAAGGAAAGGCAGAAGGCCATAGTACCTGCCATTTATGAATATTTGTTAAAATAACTTTTATTTCTTTGTTTTATAAAAAGATGAGAGTACATTTCCTCAGACTTTTTGCAGATACTTCTTCTGAAGCTAAGAATCATTTTAAGGTGTGCAGGTAGATGGAAGTCTGCACCTCACCTCCACACCGGAGGAGCCTAACAGTAGAAATGTGGTATTCAGCAGAGAGGTGCTGGGGCCGCCTACCCAGAAGGTTATGTGGCAAGGGGGAAAGAAGGAATAGCCAGAGGTCTTAAGGAATCCTGCATGAGAAATCCTCCTGGAAGCACACACTTCCCTGGAGTAAACAGGGAGCCTGTACTGAAGGCTTTGAAACCATTTCTGGAAAGCACCATACTCCATGAGCTTATTTTATGTGTCGTTCTCTGCAGGGAAACCTCAAGTGCTAGCAGAAGCATCAGCAAGTCAGGCGTCTTGTTCCTCGGATGGATACCCGTTGCCATCTTGGACCTGGAAGAAGTGTTCAGACCAGTCTCTCAAGTAATAAAAACATTGACGTCTCTTGTAATGGAAGAACATGAAACTCTTTTTCTTAAATACGGTTTGAGAAGATAGGATGAAATATTTAAAATACTTCCCTTCTGAATCACCCATAATTCTCAATGGTCATACATAGATTGTTTCTGATAAAGTATAATAGATGAATCTCTTTTAGAACTCACCACAGACCCCTAACTTCCCATCTGATGGCAGCCCCGCCGGTCTGACTTCTCTGTCTGCCATTTCTTTTCAGCTGCACAGAAGAAATCACAGAGGGCGTCTGGAGTAGGAAGGCTAACAGAAAGGTGTTTGGACAGTGGGTGTCGAGCAGCACTTTAAACATGAGCGAGGCCGTGAGAGGGTTCCTAGTCAAGTGCTGTGCATACAATTCCGTTGGCACCTCTTGTGAAACCATCCTGTTAAACTCTCCAGGTACACGCACAACAGTGGCTGTTGCATTAGTGATAGCCCCCATCTGGAATTCCCCGCTAGAAATCAGTCTCTGTCGCTGGCTTTTATTTGGGGACTTTTCCAAGAGAGTATAGGTTCAGCGTGTGAGAAAAGGAGGCTTTTTGAGTCAGGCAAGACTCCCCACTAACGTAGACTGCTTGGCGGGTTGCGGCAGAGTTCCACTTTCACTGTTATGACTCACGAGTGACAGCGACGTGGAAAACCGTCACCTCCCGGTATGAGGAATCTCCACTGAAAGATCCCACTGTAGAGAAACAGATTTAGTAATTGGAGTCTCTATCGTTTTCCCTTTCATTTAATCTCCTTGTTTGCCTTTACTGTGCTCTTTTATAATTTGGGGTTTGTTTTTTAGAGCCCTCCTGAGTTAAACAATTCTGAAACCTGGTCGCCTACGCTGATAGTTTAGAATCACCAGCAGCACAAAACTGACTTCTCCACCGTCACAGGGGACCTTCATAGAAGGAACACAAACTTCTTTTTTCTCTCACTTGTACATCCTGTGGGTTTAGTAATTCTTATAAGCCTAGTAAATGGTTTTTAAAAAGCAGTTCAGGTTCATTTACAGTTTTCTAGGAAGAAAACTTGTCCCGTATAGGGGTATTGCCTGATTTCTGGTGGGGGGGTGGAGTGTATGCAGGGTGCTCGTGAGGACTGAAAGTCGTGATTACTGAAACAGGATGTGAGAGATGATAATGAGCCATCTGTAATGTCAAATAGGAATTTCATTTCATTGCTGGCTGATGCTGTTCTGTTGCAGGTCCCTTTCCTTTCATCCACGACAGCATCTCATTCTATGCAACAATTGGGCTTTGTCTTCTCTTCATTGTCATTTTAACCGTGCTAATTTGTCACAAGTACAAAAAGGTAAAAGCAAAGGTAAAAATTCGTTATCGTGTCCTGCATCTGCGGAACTGCCTGTTCCTAACTGAGTCATCGTTTCATCTCTGAAGCAATTCAGGTACGAAAGCCAGCTGCAGATGGTACACGTGACGGGCTCACTGGATAATGAGTACTTCTACGTTGATTTCAGAGAATATGAATATGATCTCAAGTGGGAATTTCCAAGAGAAAATTTAGAGTTCGGTAAGAATGAAATGTTCCAGCTGTTTCTGTAGCATTTCCATTCCACTGGAAAATCTTTAAAATGCACTTTCCATTTACCTTTGCAGGGAAGGTGCTGGGATCGGGTGCTTTTGGAAAAGTGATGAATGCAACAGCTTATGGAATTAGTAAAACAGGAGTCTCAATCCAGGTTGCAGTAAAAATGCTGAAAGGTACAGTATAGTGGCACGACGTCAAGAAAGATGCACAAAGATGGGAGGTACCATTTCCTGCCCACCCCTTCTCCTTTTTGGCATCCTTTTATGGCTACCTTCCTGCGTGTACCGGGACCCCCAAGCACATTGTGTCTTGCACTACTTCACATTTTACAGGGATTGGGGTCGCCTTTAGTTTCAGCCATGCTTCAAGGCTGAATATAACATCCAAGTCAGGAATACAAAACTCCACTTCTTCACTCTTTGTTGAGTTTTCATCAGCTTCCATATTCAGGGCTACGGTTGCTACGGTTGTTTCTTACATTCTGACACAGACTCTGGGTAGAAGAGCAAAGCAGGGCCGCTGTGTCCTCACTTCCCACTCGGGCTCCATCCGTGCTGGCCTCCAGCCCCTCCCTCCCCTCACCGTCGCCACCACTCACTCAGCAAGGGCACCTCCAGCTGGCTCTTCTGCTAAAGTCAGTAGTGACCTCCCAACAAAGAGGTCTGAAAGGCACTTTGCAATCAACTCACGTTAGTTGATCTTTCAGCATAATTGGTCCCATCAACTATTCTCTCCATCTAGAAATGCGGTCCTCCTTTGGGCTCCCTGTCACCATGTTCTTCTCAGTCCTTTGCCGGCTCCTCCTCTTCCATCTGGCTTGTTCCGTGGTGTTCCCGTAGGCCTGCTCCTGGACCTCCCGCCCTCCCTCCACGTGCCCTGCAGCCACTTCCTGCACACCCACGGCTTCCTTCCGTACCCCAAGTCCTCAGGATCGCATCTCCCTTCCGAGCTTCAGGTTCTGATGTCCAAACCATCCAGGTTTTGGATGTCTCAAAATCCCTTTGACACTGAATTCCCCCAGCCATGGCCCTCCATCGGCACTCCTCTCTCGCGATGGGTAAGGAGTGCCAAGCATAGCCACATTCCACGCCATCGCAAACCAGAAATCGGCGGCTCCTCCTTGACACATTCTCTAACACCCCATCGGCTGTTCCTTTCGGCTTCCTGCTTGGTGTTGAAACCCAGTGTTTCTCGAGTCCACCCTCTCGTCTCCTTCTCTGTTGCTGCCGCCCTGACCAGTCTCTCTCCTGCACAGCTGCGGCAGCCTCCAAGGCAGACAGCCTGTAGCCACCGTCGCCCCCCTTGGCATCTGTATGGTTCTGAAAGCCTTCTCCACGTTTCCTCCACCACCCTGCACGCTTTGGCCGCTGCTCACCTCCGCACCTCTTGCCCCCAGCACACCAGGCTTCTTTCAGTTCCTCAGGGCACTGTCCACCCCCACCGCAGGGCCTTTGCACGAGTGGATCCTTCTGCTTCCCCTTCCCCTTTCACTCAGGTGTCTCCCACTCCTCCGTCAGCCTCAACATCACTTCCCCAGGGCAGCCGTCCCTCACACCACAGGCAAGACCGAGCCCCTTGCAAAATGTCACCTTAGCTGTTTGCAGGTATTTTCCCCTAGAATTTATCACCTTAAGGGGCCCTGTCTGCTGTGCTGTGCTCTCTCCTGTCTCCACCTTTGCCCGCCTATTCCTTCAGTGTGCACTGTCCTCTCTGGCTGCTGGGCATTCTCCCAGCTAACTCGTTTTCCTTCAGGTCTCAGCTTAGACGGTTGGTGGCCCTTTCCCCACTCCTCTAATGCTACATTAGCTGCCCCTCTTGTATGACTCCCCAGCGTCCCTACATTCCTTTGCCACGTTGCATTTATCACACTATATTCTGATGGCTTATTTACTTGCTCCCTGAAGAAAGGGGCTGTGTCTTGTTCATCTGTCATTCCCCACTGCCTGGCACGGGCCCTCATGCACAGTAGGTGCTCCGTAAACACTTGCTGAATGACTGAATGGAAGAGGTAAGGCTATATGAAAGTGCTTCGAAAAAGTTAAGCATACCATAGGACATAAGATATTATTTTGTCCATGAGGAACAGAACATGGACAATTAAAAGCCCCCAATCCCTGTAAAACGTGAAGTAGTGGAACACGTGATGTGCTCGGGGGTCCCAATCCACTTAGGAAATCCCACCCCCAAGCCAAGATCTTGTAAACAAGGTTACCCTGAGAGCTCGCTCTAGCCAAAGTAGAGATGTCAACACTCTGGGGAAGCCTAGGATGTCTTACAGGACAAAATAAGGGACCTGGAAGTCAAATAACATCTTCACTGAATATAAAGGAAAGTTACTATGTCTGTAAGAAAGAATAAGCTAACAGAGGGGTGGGTGCCTGGGGCCTGGATCAGGAAATCCAAACACCCTGCCCTTGGCCCTGGGGCCCCTGAGCAGCGACACATCAGCCTCAGTGACAGGCGTTCCTCACTAACTCTCCTCGTGCTGTGCTTCTGAGCATGGTTCTGACTACAATCAAGCTATCTAGACTTTTCTCCAGGGAGAGAGAATGCATTGGCCAACCAGTACGTTCTAGCCTGCTTGGCACTTATGTTTCTCATTTCCAGTTCATGACTCTCTTGAGAACTTGGTTAGTGGAAACTAGTCCTCTTGGACCTCCTCCTGTTGGACTTACTGACAGATTTAAAGTTCTAGACCCGAGGTCCACAGGCTGGAGCCCACCGCCCTCACTGACACCCCTATCTGTTCTCTATGACTTCAACAAATCCAGTAGTCAAACAAACAAACAAAAAGGACGCTTCTGTCTTCAGCGTATCTGTTAACTTGCACTGTGGAGGAAAATCATGTGTTATTATTCTGTTTGTGTCTTTGTTTTGAGAGCCCACTGCAAGGATTTTTATTTTGGTAGGTGGAGGAAAGTTCAGTGGAAAGGTACATGATTAGATTCGACATTTACACCTCAGTCTTTGAAATTCTGTCTTAAAACACAGGATATTATGATTCAAAATTCAAATAGGATTTTTATGTTGGTTTCTCTCCTGTAATTTTGAATTTAGATAAACAATGTGCATTAACTCTGAACTGAAGGAAATTTTAATTTATTAAATGACAGAAAATTCCCATTTTCCTTGAGTTTTACATTTTTTATGCCCCTTTGTTGACAGAAAAAGCAGACAGTTCTGAAAGAGAGGCGCTCATGTCGGAACTCAAGATGATGACCCACCTGGGAAACCATGAGAACATCGTGAACCTGCTGGGGGCGTGCACACTGTCAGGTAGGCAGTTTCCGCTAAAAACGCCTCATCAAAACGATTTTGGCCTAAAGACAAAGAGGAAATTTGTTCTCATTCTTTCCCCCTCTTTCCTCAGCCACAGTGTGGGCTCTCACACCCACGTGGAATTATAAATCTGTAAATCAGATGAGTCAATAGAAAGAATACCCTTCTTGTACTGGCTTTATTGGAATACACATAATTCTAGCCCACGTAAAAACAACAGCACTGCAAGTGCGTTTTGTGGTATCTGTGCTTCTTCCCCAGCGGCGAAGCTGGCAGTGGTTACAGAGGATGGTTACAGAGCTTGGCCACTGCTCCAGCTGGGCTGTCTTCAAATAAGGAACAGCCAAGCCGGGATTTCGAACTTTACTTTCCCAGAATTCTCTGGGGTGTGCTCTCTGATTTTCTCACTTGTGCCCAGAAATACCCAAATGACGTGCACAAGGGTCATCCTTTCTGGGACAGCAGGCCTGGGGCTGGGACTAAAAGAAGAGGAAAAGAAAAATGGATCTAAGAGAGAATCCAGAATGTATTTTCCTTCCTCAGACAAACAACCAACGGCATATATTTGCCAAGTCCTCGCAATGCATCTAGCATCTTATTCCCGGTTGCAAAGTGGAGAATCCCGAGGCCAGGGGTAGTGGTGAGGCCACGTGTGCAACAAGGGCCAAAGAGAAAGGCAAGAAGATGCTGCTTTCCAAAGGCATTTGAACAAAAAGCCAAAATTGAATTTAAAGTATAAGGAGAGATAGGTTCAAAAAAGTGGTACTCTCTCAATGTCTGGGGAGAACTGAGCCCTCAGGGAGTATGTTGTCTGCTACACAGCCTTCTGAAAAAACAGTTTGGTGTTTGTATACCTATAATTAAAACTATCATTATTTCAGGACCAATTTACTTGATTTTTGAATATTGTTGCTATGGTGATCTTCTCAACTATCTAAGAAGTAAAAGAGAAAAATTTCACAGGACGTGGACAGAGATTTTCAAGGAACACAATTTCAGTTTTTACCCAGCTTTCCAATCACATCCAAATTCCAGGTAAGAGGCTGGGTCAAGGTTTCATAATTGTATGTTGTAGAATGTAGACAAGATGTGCTGATCAAACACCTCCCATTGATCACTTTCCAAGGGCATCGTGTAGTCTGTGGGTCCTGAGACCGAGGGAATTTACTTGTCTTTGTTACATTTTCCCTGTTGATTTGGAACTCGGAGACCTGTTCCCTTCCTTCAGTACAGGTGCTGTAGCTGAGCTGGCCTCTCTCTACCTGTGCCTGGATCACACCCGAGAAACCTATTGGGTTTTGGGAAAAGGGCATTATTCGATCTTTCAGGACCTGGTTGCCACACAGGGATTGGGAGAAAGAATGAAAACTTTTTCAAAGACCTTAACATATTCATAAAGAATAGCTCAGGCCCTGGGCTTATTGCACAAAAGAGCTCTAAACTCATAAATTGGATTTCAGAATATTAGGATGGATTGATTGACCCGTGTTGGGGACACAATCAAGTAGTGGTAACTTTGTGTCTATGCACTGCGTTGTGTATCTGCCATCGGTGTGGATCTTGAGTGATAGCCCATCTTGCCGGGAGTTATCGTTTTAGCACGCATAGCGGAGGGCGGTAGGAGTTTGGTGGGATGCTCTTCTTTATCCCTGAAATTTCTTGCTAACTTGGGCATCATAGTGTTTCAGCACCTGTCTCTGAACGGACCCACAGGCACGGTGCTAGAACGAGACTCCTCGGTCCTCAGGGCATCCTTGTTTCCCACAGGCGTGGAAGGTCTCCCCTATGCTGAAGGCGTATTGTTTGTCAGAGACTTTGATCTTCACCCGGGGCCTTTCAGGGATGCCTTTGAGATTCGAGGCTTTGTTTTCTTAGAACTTAAGTTTCAGTGCAGGCCTTTGGCCTTGAAGGTCTGAGACAGAGAGCCCCAGCATCTTAAAGCCACAGGCCCCCTGGAGGTCCCGGGCACATCTGCTTGCAGTTGCCCCTAACCGGGTCATACCCATCTCCAGTCTTCCCCTTTACGCCCATTTCTTAGTTCATAGTCTAGAACTGAGAGAGCTCTATGGCGCCATCCACAGTCTGGAGCAGAGAGTCTGTCCCAGTGTGTTGGATGTGTGTGACCGGCGCTCCACAGTCGTAATTAGCTCTTTTATTCATTCTGGTCACTGGGGTATTAAATGCACTGAAGTTATTTCTTTTGAAACATTTGTGGTCTGCAGACATTAAACTATTTCCCAAAGATACGTAAGTTGTAAATTGGGTTAAACTCGTATGTTGGAATAAATTGAATCATGATCTATTTAACATTTCTACAGAATTCCTCAGTGAAGAATTCTACATAACTTAAAAGAGATTTTTACTATGACTATTTATTAATTTCCCAATAAGAGGGAATGAGCTTTGCAAAGGCAAACTTGAAAAAAGAAGGGTGGTGAAGCACAGGTCCCCTGCACGATCTTGTCACGTGGCCTTTCAGAGGGAGAGCGGGCTGGGTGCAGAGGCCGAAGAGGAGATATGAACCCCACTTCCACTCTTTATTAGTTATGTGATAGCAGCCAGTCATATTTATCTCACCAAGCCTAATTTCTGGGTTATTAAATGTGACTTCAGGCTGTGTGCAGTGGCTCACGCCTGTAATCCTGGCACTTTAGCAGGCAGAATCGGGAAGATGGCTTCAGGCCAGGAGATTGAGACCACCCCAACCAAGAGCGAGACCCCGTCTCTACAGAAAAAAAAAAAAAAAACGAAAGAAAGAAAAAGCTGGACTTGGTGGCGCATGCCTGTAGTCCCAGCTATTCTGGAGACTGAGGCAGGAGGATCGCCTGAGCCCAGGAGTTTGAGGTTGCTGTGAGCTACGGTGATGCCACTGCACTCTAGCCCATGCGACAGAGCGAGACTCTGTCTCAGAAAAAAAGAAAAAGTAATTTTAACACCCAGCTTGTAGTTTGTGGCAAGGATTGAGTGAGGTCCTTTTTGAAGTGTAAGACTCTATACAGGAAACAGGGATCTCTCTTATCTTAGACCAGCAAGCCCAATTTCACAGATGTTTTCAATATACATTAAAAAATGGACAAGTTGATGGTGTGCTTTTAATTTAAAAGCCCATTTATAATTGGAATCCATTTATTTGAGGATTTTTTAATAAAATGCTGAGAAGAAGAACATAAATAATAAAAAAACAAATTTTTTTTAACAGCATGCCTGGTTCAAGAGAAGTTCAAACACATCAGGACTCGGATCAGATCTCAGGGCTCCACAGGAATTCATTTCATTGTGAAGGTAATATTTTTATTCTAAGTACTAGCACTTGAAAATGGAAATGGTCACAAAAGTTTTATGTTAACTATTTTTAAAAAGCATATAAAGGTGAAAGCATTATTTTCTTTGTTAATGTTGGATGATTAAAAGCTACAGTTTATATATTGTGAATTTCATGTCAATGTTCAACTAATAAACACTGAGAACTATTTTATTTGGTCAGGCTATTCTTTTTAAAGTCATAAATTAATTAGAGCCATGCTATTACCTGATAAGTGGAAAAGATAATGAGTCCTAGAGTCAGACAGAATTTGGGTCGACTCCTGGTTACTTCACTTTCTGACTGAATGACTTTGGACGAGTTACTCAACCATTAGAATTACAATTTTCTGACTGTTCTTTACTGGAACAATCCACTCTCTACTACCTTTGAGAGTATACTAAAAAAAAATCACAATTTTCTTATTTATAAAATGGGCCTAACACTACCTTCCTCATAGGACTGTTAGAAGGAGTAAACAGAAGAACATTAAATGCGCAATACAGTTCATAAAATGTGATAGACACTGGATTAACATGAATTCCTTTCCCAACGTGACAAAACTACCTAGTGCAATAAAGGACATCTAAAACTCCTGACTAGGCAAGACGTGGTGGCTCACACCTGTAATCCTAACACTCTGGGAGGCAGAGGCCAGAGGATTGCTTGAGCTCAGGAGTTCAAGACCAGCCTGAGCAAGAGCAAGAGCAAGACCCCATCTCTACTAAAAATAAAAAAATTAGCCGAGTGTGGTGGTGCATGCCTGTAGTCCCGGCTAGTCGGGAGGCTGAGGCAGGAGGATCACTTGAGCCCAGGAGGTTGAGGTTGCTGTGAGCTAGGCTAATGCCACAGCACTCTAGCCCGTGCAACAGAGTGAGACTCTGTCTCAAAAAAAATGAAAAAATAAATAATAATAATAAAACTCCTGACTAATGAAGTGGCCATCTGTCATCAAAGCAGCTGGGGAATTCATCTCTAACCAAAAAGAATCATCCTGTGACCCTTCATAGGCTGCAAAATTGTCAGTGTCAACAGGTCAGCTCTAGCGCTGCCGAAAGATGCTACGGTAGTTTCATGCACGCATCGTGGCCCCCGCCCGGCCTGGCCTCCCTCCTGTAGAGACTTAGTGACGCAGCCTCCTCCTAGGGTTATGGCAAAAGTGAAGACGGGCTCTATTTTACAGATGAAATTGAATATGAAAACCAAAAAAGGCTGGAAGAAGAAGAGGACTTGAACGTACTTACATTTGAAGATCTTCTTTGCTTTGCTTATCAAGTTGCCAAAGGAATGGAATTTCTAGAATTTAAGTCGGTAAGCTCCTTTTAAAGAAAAAACCAAAAAATATTTAAAATTATGAAAAATATGTTCTTATGTTTTTTCTTATTTATTTTAACTTATGTCCCTTAAAGTCTGTCTTTTTCCCCTATTCACTGTTGGAGTCACTGTGACTAAGTGTAGCATAAAGGCCCCAGGATCCCTTGTCAGGTAGCAGCCAGCAGAGCCTGGATTTCCCTGGCTCTCCAGAGTCCCCAGAAACTTCCAGGGCAGAAGGTCGGGATGTGAAATCCTCAGAAATCCCTCCTCAGAGCAAAGCGTAGCATTGTCATCCTGTCCTTGGACAGTCGTTCCGGTTGTGCCCTGCATGTGGCCATCCGATGCAGCAGGTGAGTAGAGGCTAAAACCCGGTGCTCTGCTGGCTGAGCTGGGCGCCCTGAGTGTCTTCGTCCAATTTGCACGAGCATGCTGTGGGCTAGCAGCAGCTGTGAGCCTGCTGCCTCCTTGGTTGCTCGTCCCAGATCCATTGGGGCTGTGCTGGGAAGGCCCTGGAGCCTGCCTCAAACCACGCTCTCCTCCCCAATTCTGCGTTCTCTCTGCATTGCCTTTCAGCCCTGCTGGTCTCTGCCATTTCGAATGTCTCATGACTATAAGCAGATAAAGGCCATGGCTGCTTTCTTTCCTCATTTTCTTGCCTTTTGTTGCCTTCTCTTTATTTCCCAAACCTCTTCCCCTTCTTTTTCTTTCTTTTCTTTTTCTTTTTTTGAGATGGGGGTCTCACTGTATTGCCCAGGCTGGTCTCAAACTGTGATCCTCCTGCCTCAGCCTCCCAAGTGGCTGGGATTACAAGCGTGAGCCTGGTCCCCCCTCTTTTCTCTATTCCCTTCCTTTTGCCTCTTTTCTCCTCTTTTCTCTCTGAATTTATAGAGACTAATTTCAACTGTATTTTATTTTTCCTTTAAAAAATTAGTCTCAACTCCGAGGCACATTCTTCCTTTCATTGCCCCTCCCTGCTGTTTGGATTACCTGTTTCTCAAGCCTCTCGCCCACCCTGGTGTTCAGCTATAGTCCCCCACACACCCACAACAGTGCGTTCATAAGTGTCTCCACCGGCAGCAGCTACAGGTCATCTGGCTGTTCGCCGCCCATAGTTCGGTAAAGGTTCAAACCACTCTCAACTGACCATCCTTCCCTCATGCCCCCACCCCGGGCTTGTAATCAGATGAAGTTTTGAAAAATATCCGGTTTCTTAGACCCCTTCCTTTTTTTGTCTTCGCTTTAGGCCTTCCCCTCTGAATCACGCATGTCACTGTCCCCTGCCTGTGCCTGTCTCCCCACTTCTCTGGCTGCCCCTCAGTTTCCTTCGTAGGCTCTCGCCTCCATCAAACATTCGCTGAGCCTTGACCACATGCCACGCACGGTGCTAGGTGTGCAGATAAGAGTCGGTTGTGATATGACTCGTGGGCTTGAAGATCTCATGGTTGATAGGGACAAAGACGCACAGACGTCAAATCAGAGGTGACGCGGTAGCGCGATAAGTATCGTGATTGAAGTAAGTTCTGGGAACCCCCGGCAGGGACGCGGGGGCAGGGCGTGGACATGAGAAGAAAAGGTTTTCTGAAGGAGTTCATGCTTGGGCTGAGGAGAGTTTTGAAGGAAAAGGAAAACCAGGGGGGAACATGGGATAGGACAGGGAACGTGGAATGAGGGAGAGATTTTCTTGGATAAAGGTCATGAGTTAGACATATCGAATGCGAAATGCCTCGGGCAACCACGTAGAGCTTAGTCTAGGAGATTCTCGGACATGCCCATCTGAAGCTCAAGAGACATGTTTGGGTTGGAAATAGACGTTTGGGCGACGGTGGCCGCATCCCTAGGTCTGGACGAAGTGACCTGGGTGGGTGTGGGGTGGGAGGACGCAGCCCCAGGGAATCGGGCTCATGCACAGAGCCCCCGACGGAAACAGGAGCCACCAGGACAACAGGAACAAAACAGGAGAGAGGTGTGCACAGAGTTCACAGAAGGAAGGGCCTGAAGCGGGAGGGGCTGGCCAACAGTGCCAGAGGCCACAGGGAGGTCAGTCAAGCCGAGGCTGGCGGGGTGCCACACCGGTGAGTGCGGGCGCAGCCAGAGCAGGCCGGGCAGACAGGTGGGAGGCGGAGGCAGGTTGCAGGGACCTGGCGGGAAGGCGGGCGAAGTATTCGTAGACGGCACTCACAGATCTGGGTGGGGGGGAGGAGTGCTAGAGGCGTGGTGGCACGGGAATTTTTGTTTTTATAGTGTTTGCTTTTATTTTTTAAAGATTGAAGGGAGCCCATCGGACCTTTGCTACTAGAGCCCTGTTCCTTTTCAAATCTTCCTTCATAGAGTTAATTTTCTTGCCAGACCTTTCAAATTAATGTCATGACATCTCTCAGTTCAGGAACTCCTTCTAATTCCACTTTAGTCAACCTTCCCGAACTCATTTTTAGGTTTTTTTCGGATGATTTTCTTTGACATTACTCCGTTTTATTCCCAAAGCTATTTCCCAGCCAGAAAAGACATTATATTCTTCACACCACAATAAAAGTGCTGGAACATGGCCTCTGAAAATCACTTTGGAGGCTTGGGGAGGGCCCCTGGGGGTGAGTCTCTTACTTACACCCGGCTCAGTTTGATCTTTTCTGTAAGAACCGTTTCTCTTTGGCCTCCGGGAATGCTCCAGAAGTGGCACAAATTTCTGCAGCCACAATAGCTGAAGAATTGGGCTGCTGAGTTCACTCAGTTTGTTACACATCACGATGACTGCTCACGGCCCGGTAAAGATGACAGACTTTTCATCACCTGTACCTCCTAGTGAACTTGAAACTGGAAGACAGGTTGCCCTCTCGGGTGATATACATCACAGTGAATAATGCTGCCGTTTCCTTCTTTCTAGTGTGTCCACAGGGACCTGGCAGCCAGGAATGTGCTCGTCACCCACGGGAAGGTGGTGAAGATATGCGATTTTGGGTTGGCTCGAGATATCATGAGTGATTCCAACTATGTCGTGAGAGGCAACGTGAGGCTGCTATTTCTTACATATTTTTATACTGCTGGTTTGTGTTTTGTCATTATCGCGGCAAACATCTGCACTTACTGTGGTGTGTTTTTGATTTACAGTAACATCAAAAAGCCCTCACAGCAGTTTGCTGACTTATGCTTAAAAAGGTTTTTCTGCAGCTTCAGGGAATATTCCATCTACAATAAAAGTTGAGCAAAATAGCACCCCGTCTACCCTTGGGCTAGCTAGTCAGAATAGGTCAATTAGGGGCTTCTTAGTGCAATCCTCACTTTAAAAAACCCCCAAATCTCATTACTCGCATTTCAGTTCCCTTAGCTATGAAGTGACTGTTGAGTTATGTTCTCAATTATGCGAAAAGCCAATAGCTACAATAAAGCATTTTGCAAAATGTACAACACATAAATTAAATATTAAGTAAATATAAAATTGAAAAGGCACAATACTTAAATTAATGAATATTTGTCATCTCATTACTGTTAACACAGGAAGGCCTAAAACATAAATGAATCTCCTCGCTAATAAAAGGCTAAGGACAGATGTGTTATTTACAAGAGAACTATTAGAAACACTAGATGACAAAACTATGCAGTTGAAAGAGGTTTTTTTTAAGAATTATGACACCTGGCTTTAAGGTATCCATTTCTTTTTGGTTATTCATTTCTGGCATTTCTTTCTGCATTATTGTCTCTACTTGTGAAATAATAATATAATTAAATGCTGATATAGTATTTACAATGTGCTAAGCATTATTCTAGGTGCTTTATATATATTCACTCATTTATTCATCAAAGTGCCCACTTTGTGAGTGAGGAAACTGAGACACAGAAGAGAAGCTTGCCCATGGTTACACAGCATGTGAATTTGAACATGGCTAACATGTGCCCAAGCCCGTGTCTAATCACGACGGTGGAGTGTTTCCCATGACGATTATGCACTTACCTCATAGCACTGATGTGGGAATAAACCAATAAAACCAACATGAAAGCTCCTTGTCCAGGTTAAACGTCCAATAAATGTGAAAAATCAAATTAAATCAAACAATCATCTTAGTTGATTTAAGATCTACTGCTCAGTCATTATGGCTGAAGTCATAAATATGCCCGCTCATATGCGGTTATGCAGTTTCTAACCCCACAAGCTGGTTGTCTCTTATTTGGGGAGAAAATTCCGTTTGGAACCACAATTAATTCCTTTAATTAATCAAATTAACCAGACTAGCTTGCTTGATTCAATAGCTCATTCATTTGTACAGGATTTAAAAGAGGGTTTCTTTCTTAAGCTTTGATTTTTACTTGGCAGATTAAATGTGGGTTGTGAAGGGCTCTTTAACCCATGAAAAAGAAGATCAATGCCAATGCCCTGCCCCACTAACTACCCATCTTGTGTCTTGATGCTAATCTGAGACTACAGAAGTCAAAACGCCCCTTTCATGCTACTAGAAATGATTAAAGCCACAGAAGCCAGGCTGGTGTCATTTCTGGAAGTGATGACATGCGCTCTCCTCGTGACAGTCTTGTGGATGGCATTTCCACTAAAGGTCTTCTGAGAAATGCTTTAACAGAAGATCTCACTAATTCTCTGTTGCCCACTCACCTCTAGGCAACTGACTGGCCACGCCTGAGTGGAAAGTGAGCATCTACCGTTAAACTCATCAATTCCAAGCACAAGCTTTTGTTCAAGACGAGTTGTAAAGAAATATAGTTTGTTTTTTAGGACACTATTATTACGGTGTAAATTCGGAAGTGAAAAACTTCCCCTGGAGGAATGTGATTGTCTCAGTTGAGCATTAGGAAGTGCCTTAGGAAGATCACACATTTCATCACCTAGCTCACAAGAGAAGTAATGTCTGTACGTGGAAAATTCGCCGTCTCATCTCCTTTTGGGTTTCACACAGGCCCGCCTGCCTGTGAAATGGATGGCTCCAGAAAGCTTATTTGAAGGGATCTACACGATTAAGAGTGACGTGTGGTCATACGGAATATTGCTCTGGGAAATCTTCTCACTGGGTATGTTGGGCAGCTTGCTGGCCCCCTTGGCTCTGGGCTCTGCACATCCTGCGCTCTCTGCACCGCTCCGCACTCTGCCACCTCCTGAGTCAGACAGGGTGCCACCTCCACTGGTCTTACTGCAGTGGCAGCCAGTGCCTCTTTAACCTAACCCTAACCCTAACCCTAACCCTATGCTGGTGTCCATAGATCTGTCTTCCTCACTGGTCTGTAACTTGCTTGAGAGCAGGACTCGTGAGTGTTTCTTCCCCTTGCAGCCCCAGCGCCAAGCAGGGCCCGGCCCTTGGGAGCTCTCGATACATGTTTGTTAATTGACTGAATCAATATAAACCGGTGAAGAAATGAATGAATGGCTAACCTTCTCTAATGTTTTCTCAGGTGTGAATCCCTACCCCGGCATTCCGGTTGACGCTAACTTCTATAAACTCATTCAGAGTGGGTTTAAAATGGATCAGCCGTTTTATGCTACGGAAGAAATGTAAGTTCAAATCAGACTGTAAATTGGTTGAAATCAGAAATTTACAGCGTGTTTCCAAATGCATGACCAGAAAGGTAAAAACTCCTGAATGCAAAGTTCATACGATTCCTCTTTAAAAAGAAAAGAAAATTCTTCCTTTTTGTTTTGGGGATTTCTGAACAAAGCTGAACCTTTTCTGTCCGCAGAACCACCTACTTCCAGGTTTTAACTCCTCTGCTCGAGGGATCCGTGAGGGTGATTAGACTCTGTTTCCTACATCATATCTCTTTAAACGCATTTCTATCTATCATCTGATTTATCCTTTCTGATATGAGTTCAAAATCTAGTAGAAGACTTGCTGCAAAACAAACATGCCATAAATAGGCAGCTCTCAGGAATAAACGGTGTCCATTATACGGAGGATTATCCATTTGCTTCATTCACGCTTCTCACCTTGTTCTTGTTCTGTCACTTTACAGATACTTTATAATGCAATCCTGCTGGGCTTTTGACTCCAGGAAACGGCCATCCTTCCCTAATCTGACTTCATTTTTAGGATGTCAGCTGGCTGATGCAGAAGAAGCGGTATGTAGCAGCCAGGACTCTAAAAGCATATTATGAAGGAAACTGGTAATTTAAAACACTCATTGCTGACTTCCTAAGAACCGAAGATACCAACTTGTCTTTCTCACCACAATTTGTCTTGGTTGCCCTTTAAACATATGCAATGAGACATATTTACTGATAAATGTTTTTGGGGAAAAAAACCTTTCCTGAAGATTTCAGCCAATTGATTAATAAAATAAAAGCTCTTAAGTGTCCAGTGTAGAAGACTAAACAACTAAATAAAACTTAATCCCTGGCCTCCAGAGGCCACCGACCCTTTTTAATTCAACATGAAGCCTGAGTGTGGAATAATCAAACGACTCAATCATGTAATACGGTCGAGTGAAAAGAGCACTGACCTCGAGTCGTGAAGGTTGAATACCAGCCCTGCTGCTCTACCTCCTGATAACTATGTCCATTATGGCAAGTCACTTTACCTCTTCGGGTCTCTGTTTTTTCATCTATAAAATGGGTTGCTAAACTAGATGATCCTTGAGCTTTGGGAACTTGGAATTGCTAACCCTTCCCCCATCAGCACCACCTGATGTTGGGAAGCGAGCCATCCCCAGATGAAATGAGCAAAGGCTGGAACCTTGCTCTCCCAATACATAGGTCCAAATCTTGGCTCCATCATTTCTTATTTGACCTGTTTAAGTCACTTAATCTTTTTTTGGTGGGGTATCTCAGTTTCCGTGTCTGAAATATGTGATTAATAAATCTGACTTTATGGAATTGTAAGAAGGAGTAAATAAGAAGATGTATGTGAAAAGACTTTTAGCATATACTGGGCACTTAGTATTTACTCAACAAAATGTCAGTTGAATATAAATCTGATTCCTTCGATGGATCGTCTTTCCTGTTTTCTAAATTGTTAAGAGTCTGTTTTCAAGTCTGTGTTCTCTCTTAGACCTGTGTGGATGGCGTGCGTCCTTTTCTCCTGTTACAAGTTTTTAAAAAATCATGTATAGAAGCTAAGTTATTATCAGGAAATGAGGCCAAAAGGTTGAGGGAGATGGAGAGCCCCTGGGGACTTAGAGGCTATTGGGCAGACAGCTATAAACAGTTAATGACCCTGTAAGATAAACCGAAAGAGACGAGAAACGAGCTGGTGGAGCAGGAGAGAGGCCTGACTGAGTTTACTTGTTGAGTGGGCGGGTGTTGATTTGCTGAGCTGGGCTGTGAAGAATGAGTAGCATCTCGGCTGTTGGAGAGTGGATGGTGAGTAGGACATTCCAGAATGCATGAATAAAATAAATAAAGGGTCAAAGTTGAGAAAGTAGAACCAGAGACCCCTAGGCTTTGCTCATGACCACCGGGTCTTGGTTCGAGGCTCTTTTTATGTCCCCGTTCCTACAGGATGTTCAAGTCCCCTTCCCTCTGAGGCCTCAGGAACTGTTGAACGGCAGCCTGTCTGTGAGCGATGAATAGCTGACTGTCAAAAAAACCCAAACTAACAAGTAGTGATCAGTAGTGAGGGCTGGGTGAAGGGAGGGAGTCTGTAAAATTTAAATAAGCAGCATGCATGATTCCTAAACCACAAAGGTCTTATAAATAAATAATAACTAAAACATGCATAGCCTTTTATGTATATAAAGGGGCAAAGGAAATAAGGAGGCTATTCACAATGAAATGCAAATGGCCATAAAATATAGACAGAAATGCTCAACTTTGCTGCTGACGAAATAATTGCAGGTAAGGAGATAAAACTTCTTGCTCGACCAAGGGGCAGAGATGTGAAAGATTATTAATACCCACTGTTGCGAAGCCTCTGGGGAAAATGGTGTGCCCAGACACAGTTGGTAGGAGTAGAAATAAGTACAGCCTTTCTGTCGGACAGCCTGGCCACATGTGTCACAATTCGGGGGTGCCTCCCCTTTGATCCAGCAATTCTACTTTCCCCGCATGTCCCAAGGACGGACTAGATCAAATGTCACTCTCAGTTAGGATTACATAACCAGCCCATCAAAAGGTTAATTATGGCACAACAGTACTATTGATCCTTAGGCTGCCATGAAAAAAAACAAATAATGAAAGTATGTAGCACATGCAACATAAAAGCAGTATAATAGCAATATATTGGTAATTCAAAAACAAGGTTCTCAAACAGGATATATAGACTGAGCCTACAGACACAAAATTGTGTGTGCACAGCAAGCTGTCTATAATGGTGGTCACTTCTGATGATTTTCAGTTTTTTTCTGTATACCTTAAATTGCTTATAACTAGAAAATCTTCATAACTAGAAAAAAAAGTAAATCTATTTTCATTTTGAAAAAAATTTAAGAGCCGTGAAACTCCCAAGTGAAAACTTAAGAATCAGACCTCTGTATCTCTTTTTGTGGTCTTTCTCTTTTAGGGTTTTTCTGCATGGTTTTAGGGTTTCTAAGTGACATTTGATATCTAAGAGTAGAATCAATAATGAAATAAAATATTTGACCATGAATTGATTTTTCCATGAATAAAAGGACCAGAATTGCTTAGTCAACGAATATGTAGAATATCCTCTAAGATCTGTGCATAATAAAATCAGAGTTCCTACATGTACCCTGAAAATATATACATTCCATATCAATAAAAGATTTTAAAAGTAATTATCTATAAAGAACAATAATTTTTATTTAAGTAATTTGCAATATAGACACATAACATGTAAGTCTCAATGAGACGGTAATCAGCGTCCCCTTTCCCGTTTCAGATGTACCAGAACATGGACGGCCGGATTACGGAACGTCCTTGCACCTACCAAAACAGGCGACCTTTTAGCAGAGAGGTGGATTCAGGGCCACCCACTCCCCAGGATCGGGTTGAAGATTCATAGAGAAGCAATTTAGTCTTAAGGACTTCATCCTCCCCGCCTACCTTAAACAGGTTGTAGATTACCAAAACAAGATTACTTTTATCTCTAAAAGAAAATATAGCATCAACTGCTGCTTTGCCAGATTTTTCTCTAGAAGCTGTCTGCATTGACTCTTGTTTTCAAAGGGACTTTTGTAAAATCAAATTATCCCGTGCACAAGGCAGGAGGAGCCGATAATGAACTTTACTGGAGCAGCTACCGACATCCAAAGGCCTTCTCGGGCTGGCTTGAGTGAGAACGGTGAACCTGAAGTATAGTCTATTCTTGTAAATACATAAAACAAAAGCATTTTGCTAAGGAGAAGCTAATATGATTTTTTAAAAAAAATCTATGTTTTAAAATAATATGTAACTTTTTCAACTATTTAGTGATATATTTTATCAATGGAAATAAAATTTCTACTGTAGACATGTCCATTATTGAATTATTTACATGGTCTGTTTAGGGCAAGACTTAACTGGAGTTTGCGAACCCGCTGAAGTTGTGTGCAATGTTCTGTTTGTCAATGTGTATTTTTTCCTGTTGAGGTGGCTCGTTCTTTCATCAGATTCTAAAAAGCATCAGTGACTCCTGCCCCACGAGGTTAAGAGCGACAGTGTTGAGTGTCTGCCCTCCTCTGTAGCTCTCTGTCCCCTTCGTCCTTTGGAGCTGGCAGCCTCCATCCCATAGGCCTATAAGCTTGCCTCGTTCCCCCCCACACACACCAGGTGCCACCCGGTTCTGCCTTCTTTCCTTCTTCCCGACTTCCCTTCCAGCGCAGTGGTAAGGGGCGAGGGCTCCGGAGCCCGTCTGCACAGGCTGGGATTCTCTTGCTGCCATGTCTTGCCTATGTCACCTGAGCCAGGTGACTCAACTTCTCTAGCCTCCGTTTCCTTTTCTGGAAAATGGGACAAGAATGACATCCCCCTTGTGGGGTTGCTGGGAGAATTAGGTAAATTAAATATATAGCCTCTGTAAGCTATGGTCATATTAATAAATATAGAACATAGACATATATTTCACTTAGATCAATGCCTCACACCTAAGTGTGACCTCATATTATTTTCACTTTCCTTTCTGGTTTTAATCCTTTGCCTTAGACCAGGTCACCATGAACTCACTTAGATTGCACGAATCCCTTCTTCACGTAACTCTTCCCTCAATCTCTCCACTATCTAGTGTTTTCTTTAAGCCACGGCCAGATTCATCTTTCTAAATTATTGATTTGCATATATCACATGCCTGGAGAGCTTCCAGTGGCTCCCCAGGGCCCAGCAGCTAGAGCAAAAGTCTCTTGGTGGCATTCAGCACCCCCCACAGCCTGGCCCCACGGCACTGCTCTGCGCTGGCCGCGCAACACTGTCTTTGTACCCAAAACAACCTGCTCATGCTCAATGGGTATGCCTTGAACACTCCCACCCCCATTTCCCTTGCTTTTGCTCTCCCTCTCCCTGGGACGCCAGCTCCCTTCTCTTCCTATTTAAGTCCTTGCTTCATGACCAGAGTTAAGCTCTATCTTCTCCTTCGGGTCTTTCCTAATGTCCCTACCCACTAGTGATGACTTCCACTGCTGAAATCTTGTAAGGGCTTCTGGTCTGTATCATCTGGATGGCTCTTAACATAGAATCTGCCTACCTTATGCTGTTAATCATCTTAAGTAAATGTCCTATCTTTTCAATTTTTTTTTTTTTTTTAGTGATGGGGTCTCACTATGTTGCCCAGGCTGGTCTTGAATTCCTGGGCTCAAGTGCTCCTTGCATGTAGCTGGGATCCATGCCCAGCTCCCAATTAGATTGTAAGAAGTTTGAAGACAGATATGATTTATGCCAAGTTGTATGCTTAACTCCTATTTGTGTATACAGTCAGGATACAGTAAGTATATGTATTCAATTACTTTTTAACCCACAATCAAGTAAAAGCATAAAATATGTGTGATGTTAAAAATTCAAACAGTTTTGTATTTTTCCTTGTAGGAATAAGTGACTTCTTCCCCCTCCCCACCCCTTTATTTGCACGACCCAAGTCCTAAGATGCTTCTTTAGGAGAATTACTGTTAAAGGTTGAGCCATATTTCCCCCTCTTCTTGTTTAAGTATATTTATATTACTCACTCACATTGACACACACACTTCTTTGTTTTTTTGCATAAATGGAATAGCACTAGCCATACTGTCAAATATGCTTTTTGTTGTTTTGTTCTTTTTTTTTTTTTTTTTTTTTTTTTGAGGCAGAGTCTCGCTCCGTTGCCCTAGGTAGAGTGCAGCGGCGTCATCATAGCTCAGCGCAACCTCCAACTCCTGGGCTCAAGCGATCCTCCTGCCTCAGCCTCCTGAGTAGCTGGGACTACAGGTGCACATCACCACACCCAGCTAACTTTTTCTATGTTTAGTAGAGATGGGGTCTCGCTCTTGCTCAGGCTGGTCTTGAACTCCTGGGCTCAAGCAATCCTCCTGCCTCAGCCTCCCAGAATGCTGGGATTACAGGCGTGAGCCACCGCCTCTTGTTCTTTGCCATGTGTCAATATTTGCCAAATACGCACATTTGTGAAGTCCTTGTTACGTGTTAGGCATTGTGCTAAAAACTAGACACGAATTATCTCATTTAATTTTTAAAACTACCTTATGAAGTAGGCATTAAAATTATACTGATTTTTTCCTGAGGAAATTGAAGCTTATATTAATAACTTGGGGTCTCCAAGCCCCTGTTAACACTTACGTTAAGATTAGTCTTGGGTTCTGTGCTTATGTTATCTATTGTATTCTTTTTTTATTCTGGTAAAAATCACATAAGGTAAAATTTACCACCTTACCATTTAAAAATACACTGTTCAGTAATGTTAAGTACATTCCCACTGCTGTGACACAGATCTCCAGAACTGTCACCTCGCTCATCTGACACTCTGTTACCGTTAAACACTAACGCCCCCTTCTCCCCTCCCCCGGTCGCTGGCAGCTGCCATTCTGCTTTCTGTTTCTACAGGTTTAACTGCTCTAGGTACCTCAGATAGGTGGGATCATATAATAAGTGTCCTTTTGTGTCTTACTTAACATAACGCCTTCCAGTTTCGTCCATGTGATAGCACATGTCAGAATTTCCTTCCTTTGTAAGGCTGGATAATAGTCCATTGTGTGTATAGAGCCACATTTTGCGTATTCACCCGTGGATGGCCCCTTGGCTTGCTTTCGCCTCTTGCTGTTGTGAACAGCTGCTGTGAACATGTGTGCAAATATCTCTTCAAGACCCTGCTTTCAGTTCTTTCAGGTGTATGCCCAGAAGTGGGATTGCTGGATCGTTTGCGAGTTTGATTTTTAATTTTTTATTGTATCAATTACTTTTAAAGCCCCAGTTGCAATGATCTGTGTTTCTTTGGGCACCCGGTATCAATTCCCGTTTCAGGGTAACAGCACCGCGATTTGGGATATTATCATACTTCTCCCTAGCGCATGCAGTTTGGTGGGATTTCGGTCATGTGGCGTTTGCGTTCTTGCCCCATGCTAGACTAACCAACTTCCTTTCTTGTTCTGGAACTTTACACATTGACTGCATTCAGGCAGGGAAGGGAAAAGGAGTTGAAGCTTATTCACACAGTACCAGGCTCTGATGAGAGTGACAAGCAGTTCCCGCTTCCCAGAGCTGCAGGTGATTTGGTTCCTCTTCTCTCCCAAGCCCTGGTCTCCGACCTTCCTATGATCCACCCCGTATCCTTTCAGTAAATCCGCTTCCAACACAGCGAGCCCGAGTCTGCCTCTGTCGCTTACTCCCTGAGAACCCCAACGGGTACACCTGGGCCGATTCCCAGACTCCCGCGGAACTGAGGGTGTCATCTGCTCTACTTTGTCTAGACAGTCCTCTCTGTTTTGGGCGGCCAGTGGTCTTTCTAGCTTTGAATGCTGTACTGGTTTATTTTCATTTTTATATTCTTCCATTATCTCGATAGGATTTGAGGAGGGAGTTGAGTCACAGGCATTTGGTAAGCCCTCTTGAACTGTTGGTCACAAAATATTGCTGATAATATGGGAGAAAATAAATGTGAGTTAACATTTATAGGAATGTTCTACTTTTCCTTCTGCCAAAGTGGCTTTGGCCAGGACACACGCACGTTTTGAACTTCACTTCTCTGAGGATGGAGCCAAACAAATATGTTTACACCCGAAATCATCAGTGGAGCACACCCCTTGTTGTGTGCGGTATTGAAGTTACCAAAGGATTTGACTTCCTTAAAAGTGAATATTCTCTTGTTCGTGAGTTTTATAAAAATGATATCATATTGCCGGGCGCGGTGGCTCACGCCTGTAATCCTAGCTCTCTGGGAGGCCGAGGCGGGCGGATTGTTTGAGCTCAGGAGTTCGAAACCAGCCTCTATTTTCTACCAAAAATAGAAAGAAATTAATTGGACAGCTAAAAATATATAGAAAAAATTAGCCGGGCATGGTGGCTCATGCCTGTAGTCCCAGCTGCTCGGGAGGCTGAGGCAGGAGGATCGCTTGAGCCCAGGAGTCTGAGGTTGCTGTGAGCTAGGCTGACGCCACGGCACTCACTCTAGCCCGGGCAACAAAGTGAGACTCTGTCTCAAAAAAAAAAAAAGAAATGACCCCAGCTGCCACCGTGGCCACGAGGCCTGTCCTGGACAGGGTAGGGTGAGGGTTGCACCTTCATTTCCCTGGGGCCAAGGCTGTCCTTCACTGTCTCTCTCCTCCCCCCAGGACCAATTCTGACTCCGCCCTACACCAGAGCACAATGACGCCCACCCAGCCAGAATCCTTTACGGGTGGGTCCCAGGACACACACCAGAAAAGAGGTACGGACAGAGGACTTGGGTGTCTCTGCTGGGGTCAGACAAGTCCAGTGGGTGGTCCCTGTGCTCCAGGAGGTCGCGAGCTTATGGGTGGACAGACCTTCGAAGGAAGACTCAGACTGTGCTTTGGGGTAAAGGGAGGGGCTCAGGGAAACTTTCAGAGGTGGCACTACTTGAGTTGGGTTTTGAAGAGTGCATAGGAGTTTTCTAGGCAGAGAAAACAACCCCGCAAATGCACATTGGCTTCAGTTCTTGGATTCAGGGCATGGCTATAAAGTCTGGGGGCTTATTTCAAAGGTAGGGGGCACAAGCCCACGCAAAAGGGGCATTTGTCAGCTCGTGACAGAGCAGTCCAGGAGCAGACCCTCAGCTTCAGGGCGACTCCACCCAGGGCTCCACGCTGGACCATCTGCCGGCTCTGCTGCTCAGAGCCCTCCCCATCTACAGCAAGCGAGAAAGAGGCCGTGTCTTCCCGGACAGCCCAGATCGCGCTCACACCCCCGCGGCTGGGGCAGACCTGTGCTCGGGCCTCTGGCCCCACTCCGGAGCCCGGGGTGGAGGCAGCATCCTGGACCGGTGCCGTGTGAAGAACGGCGACAGTGCCATCCAGAGAAGGGAGCGCTGGTGCTGTGAGGCCAACCCCAGGAAGCCCCGCACGGCCTGACCCGGCCCGAGGCGCCGCAGGCCTGGGTGCCGTGGCGGCCGCCCCGTGGGAGCATGAGCGTGCAGGAGAGAGTCTCCGGTAGAAGAACTGTCAGTGGAATGAACTTCACCCCTGGGATTCCAGCTCAGCAGGCAGCAAAGGCAAGATGCAGAAGGAAATGTCTCCATAATGAAAAGGAAGCTTCCAGAACACCCAGGGGTGATGAGGACAGACACAATGCCTGGGGCTTCCCTGCTGCTCCCAACGTGGGGTGCTGTTCTGAGGCTGTTGCCTCCCCTTCTGGGTCCCCACAAACAGAGTTTTGGGGAGTAGGCACAAGGACGTCACCATCCCCTGGGACACTAACCATGGAAGGGAGCTGTGACCCAGGACCCTTGCTGGTCAGAGTCTGGTTGGCCTTGGAGGGGAGTGTTGGGGAGAGGGGACATATCACCTGTCCCCACTCTCCTAGGAGGGCCCAAGGCGGTGAAAAGAAAAAAGAGTTGGTCCATCTAGCTTTGTTCATTACAGCTCTCTCTGTTGCAAATGGAAACGAACAAAACCTCCAGCAGAAATAAAGAAAATAGGAAAATGTTTAATGTCACCTGGCTCAAAGGTCCAAGAAAAGAGGCCTTCAGGCACAGCTGGTTCCAGGGCCTCAAATGATGCCCTTCCATCCTGTCCCTCAGAGCTTCCTTACCCTTTTCTCTTGCTCTGGGGCTGGCCAGCATCGCAGCTAACTCACGGGGCCACTGCTCCACGGTGGATCCATCTGGCCTCGGCTGGCAGTGAGCGACAGGCTCTGAACCCCTGTGCTCGGTGCTGGTAGTCCAAGAAGGGCCCAGCCACTGGGTGGTGCCAACAGCCCAGAGGGGAGAGCAGATGTCCACGCCATGGTAGGTGTGGAGCAGGCGCCGTGGGTCACACAGGGCCTGGTGGCCGTTCATGGGAGAGATTCTCGGCTGTTCTTGGCAGCCCAAGGCCTCGGAGGCCCAGGCTGGCTCTGTGGGAGTCAGGATCCACTCGTCCCTGGGCTCCACAGATTTTGTTTTTCTTTCTCTTTAAGTCACAGATTCTCTGACTTCTTTGAATTTTTTTTTAGTGAAACCCTTTTTGTAGCTTTAGTACAATCCCCAGCAGAAGTTACCGTTAGGACGATTCCAGTCTTAGCGCAGTCATGGCTGCGTGTCAGGGAAGCGACCTCCTGGTGCCACCAGGCGGCTGCAGAGAGATTTCTTCTCTGATTCTCCCCCCCACCCCCTGCCCCAGTCTTACTGTTGACAGTCCCCGGAATGGAGGAGACCACATCGGAGGCAGACAAAAACCTTTCCAAGCAAGCGTGGGACACCAAGAAGGTAAGAGCCTACGGGCTTTCAAAAGTGCTTTTTTCTTCCTTTTCTTTTTGAGCACAGCCAGGGCAAATATAACAAAATGGCATGTTGGGGCCGGCGCGGTGGCTCACGCCTGCAGTCCCAGCACTCTGGGAGGCCGAGGCAGGAGGATCACTTGAGCTCAGGAGTTCGAGACCAGCCTGAGCAAGAGCGAGACCCCGTCTCTACTAAAAATAGAAAGAAATTAGCTGAGTGTGGTGACGCCTGTAGTCCCAGCTACTCGGGAGGCTGAGGCAGGAGGATCGCTTGAGCCCAGGAGTTGGAGGTTGCTGTGAGCTAGGCTGACGCCACAGCACTGTAGCCTGGGCAGCAGAACAAGACTGTGTCTCAAAAAAAAAATTAAAAAATTTTTAAAAAATGGCATGTTGGAGTGACTTCACCTTCCCGGGGAGTGAACCTCACTCACATCTGCCTGTGCCCAAATTCAGAAGATCCCTTAGGTCTATTTAATACCAAGAGGCCTGTAAAACTGACAAAAACCGCACGAAGAATTAAAACCTATTGCTGGTCAAGTTGAGGTGAAAGGATCAACGGTATGAATTGCTCGTCCCCTCCAGGAAGGCAGTAGACCAAGCTGCATCAACAGCCTTTCAAAAAAGCATTCGCTCGGGAATCTCATCCCTCAGGAATTCCATTGTAGGCATGAGGAAACAGCAGTTCATTCAAAAGTGTTTATCCAGAGCTTTTGAAATAAACTAGAAACAACTTGAACCTTGAAGAGGAGGGGGTTTGTTGAGGAAATTATCCTCAGTCCCTTGATGAGATGGGATTTTGAAGAAATTCTAAAGGCACGAGAGCATCACATGCTGCTGCTCTTAATGTGGAGAGAAGGATAAAGGTGTCTGGGAAAGGCATAAACACGCAGATGTTCGTCCACAGGCTGCCTGTAGGTGGACCCAGCCAAGAGGAGCCACTCGAGGGCCACCTGTCCTCTCTTGCGTCAGCCATGGGCAGTGCTTTTGCCTTTTTATTCCTGTCTGTGTGTTTCAGTTTGGCACAGGGAGTGCCTGTGACTTTCATACTCAGAGAGGGAAGAAGCTTTAAAAAAGAATTCTAAGGCCGGGTGTGGTGGCTCACGCCTGTAATCTCAGTAATTTGGGAGGCCGAGGTGGGAGAATCACTTGAGGCCAGACGTTCAAGACTAGCCGGGGCAACATAGCAAGACCCCATTTCTACAAAGAATTAAAAAGTTTGCCAGGCATGGTGGTGTGTGCTTGTAGCCCCACCTACTCCGGGGGGGGGGTTGAGGCAGGGGGATTGCTTGAGCCCAGGAGTTCGAGTCCAGCCTGGGCAACATGGCAACACCCCGGCTCAGTGAAAAAAAGAAAAAGAAAAGGAATTCTAACAACGCAAACAAAATTGGAAAAACAAACATCTAGCAGCAGAGAGGTGGGTAAGTAGGTCACAGTCCATTTGCATGGCCGGATGTCATGCTTCCGCTAAAGGAAGGGAGGGTGATGAGTCTCCACGTGGAGGGAGACACACCCCTGGTGGGAGGGACGGGGTGGGTGAACTTTTAATACCGTTCAGAAATCCATTAATCTCTCCGTAAGGCTGCGGAATGCTTTCCAAAGAGCTCTTTCAAAGTCACGGCCAACATGCGTTGCAGAAATCCGGTAATGAAGCGAATGTTTACTCTCAGAATTAGGAGCCTCTGGCCAAGTAGAAACCCGTTCCGCCGGTGTTCCCTGCGGAGGCTTAAAGCCCACCGGTTGCACGCCACCCCTGGGGCCCCGCAGTCTCGGCTGGCTGGCACTCCCCCCTCTGGGTGTGCACTCGGAGCCACCCTGCCCTCTGCCCGTGGGTTTGCCTTTCTCATCTGATAATCCCTGAAGAACTCAGCCAGAAGCGTCCGCCCAAGGGCCCGGGTGGCGGAAACGTGGAACACGCGGAGCCTCCGTCAGTAGACGGGACTCTGTCCGGTCATGCCTGCCTCCTTTGTCTCTGAACAAGACTCATGGGGGCCCCTGCCTGGAGCCGACAATCCCCGTCTCGGCTGGTGTTGGTGTCCTTGACGCACAGGGAGGAAGCAGGGTCCTGCTGCCAAGGCTTCCCTGGCCCCTGGCCCCTGGCCCCGGGCCCTGCCCATGGGCAGAGGGGCTCAGAGGCCACCTGCTGCCCCCGGGACCCCAGCCCGCAGCTGGACCCTACCCTGCCTGAGAAGGCCGTGGAGGCGCGTGCAGCCTGTGACTGGGAGGAAGAGCCTTCCCGTGGCTCAGTGCGGGGCTTCTGCGGGCCACACTGCAGGGGGTACCCGTCCTGGGTGCCCGCCACACGCTGTCTTCCACAGGGTCTCCCAGCCAAGCTGTGACACTCATGTCATATGAGGGGCTCCCCGAGCCCTGGTCCGTGGGTGGGGAGCGTGGTTGCCCGCAGAGCAGAGGGACATCTTGGGACTCTCAAGGAGCACGCAGAGAAGCCGTGGTCCTGGGTGGGAGTCGCGCCTCTGGGTTGCGGCTGGAAGGCTGGTCAGCCCCGAGGCAGGCGCGGCCTCTGCGCTGTGTTTAGCCATCCAGGCCAGGCGTCCTTGGGCTCTCCTGACTTGGTGTCCTCCTTTGCCTTCGACTTTGGGCCCAACCCACTGCCCTGAGCCTGGTGGCTGCTCCCGCCCAGGAGCCCCCGCTGCCATGATCCGGACGGGGTGGGGTGGCGGCGCCTGCAGGCCACTTAGCCTCGGGCACTGGGTTTCCAGCGGCCCCTCTGCCAAACTGGCTGCTGACTGCCACAGCCCCGGGGGCGTGTGAGGAGCTGGATTTCACACTCTTCCTGGACGCCCGCGCTGACGGGACTGTCACCCCTTGGCCGCGCCCACCACGCCAGGCGGACAGAGTAGAGCGGGCCCTCTCCCCACTGGGGACGTGAGCTGGGGGAGGGGACCCGAAGGGGGACCCTCTCTGCGTAAGTCTTGGCTGTGCCCCTGGGCGTGTCTGGGACGTGGCTCTCCACCCTGCGGGGCCGCCTGGTCCTCACTTGCCTGACACCCACCAAGGTCGGGTCTCATCGAGCATCTCTCGGCCTCGCGGGAGACCAGCCATGTCACAGGGAGGCCCCGCTCAGCCTGTCCTGTGTTCTCTTTCAGACGGGGTCCAGGCCCAAGTCCTGTGAGGTGCCCGGAATCAAGTAAGTCTCGGCGGGGCCCGTCCTGCACACCCTCCGCGGTGCCCCCTCCCCCCCCCCCGGCTTTCCTTCTGCCCCGTGGAGGCTGCAAGTCCTGGCAAGAGGCGGCCACCCAGCAAGCCCCACCACGGGGGACGCTCTGGCCGCGGGCCCACCCCTCAGGCCCCGTCCCTGGGACGACCCCCTCCTTGGCACAGGGCGATCCCCACCCCCGCCTGGGAACAGGCTGCTTTCTAAGGTCCTGTTGCAGGTGCTGTGCGGTGGGACGTTATTGAGGGGTGTCGTTTTGCACCCGCTGATTTTCTGCCCCAGCCGCCTCTTGCCACCGCCTCAGCTCCCGGGGAGGCCCGGCCGCCGCGTCCCGAGCCCACCTCCCGCCTCTGGCCTCTCCGCAGCATCTTCCCGTCTGCGGACCAGGAAAACACTGCAGCCCTGATCCCCGCCACTCACAACACGGGGGGCTCCCTGCCCGACCTGACCAACATCCACTTCCCCTCCCCGCTGCCCACCCCGCTGGACCCCGAGGAGCCCGCCTTCCCCGCGCTGAGCAGCTCCGGCAGCACCGGCAACCTCGCGGCCACCCTCACGCACCTGGGCATTGGCGGCGCCGGCCAGGGTAAGGCTCTCGCGTTCGCGCACCGAGCCCTCAGCTGGCGGGCGACACGTGCGTTCGGATGATGACTTAGTGACGAGTTAGCGGAGTCATGTCCCAAATGCCAGGCATCCCGAGGGGGGGGAGGCCGAGAGACCCTCCGTGAGGGGCTCGGAGTTCCCAGGCCGATGCAACAGTGAAGGGCGTCCCGGGTGGGGGGCACGTGGTGCCCCAGGGATCAGACCGCGGTTTTCAGGGTGTGGGGCAGTGCCTAGGGCTCCAGAGAGAGGCTGGGGAGCCCAGGAGGGGAGCCCTGCGGGGTTTAGCCCAGCCGGGGCGGGCCAGGCCTTCGCTCTGCCCTCCTCACTGCCAGCCCCTGACACGGCAGGACCAGCTTCCCCCACCCCACGCCTGCCTGTGGCCCCTGCCAGCGCCGTGCTCGTGCCTCCCTCGGCCACATCTGCCGGACATCGCGTGGACCCTTGCCCATCCGATAACCCCGCCCCTCCCAGAGACCCTCCTGTAGTGGCCCCCACTGGCTGCAGTGTCCCCTTAATTCTCCTGTCCTCTCCCCACCCTAACCCGTCGTCCTCATGTGCTCGACCCACTGTCAGGACCCGGCCCAGCCCAGACCCTCCCCTGGGCCCCCGGCCTCTCCTTCACCCAGAATAGCCGTCAGCTCATGGCCTTTCTGTGCTCTGCGCCTTGTGAACTCCCGCCCCCGCCAGCAGCCCCTCGGTGAAGGCCCAAGACCCCAGGCCCAGGAAATACGTCATGGTTCACCCTCTGTCTTCTGAGCATGAGTCCCGGCCCTGCCCCCCACCCCAGGACCTTTGCGTGTGCTTTCCCGGCCCCACAGTTCACCTCCATGGGCAGGGCCCCTCCCTCACCTGCCCCATTTCCCTCCGGTGAGGCCGTCCTGGCCCCTGGCCTCGCACGGCGTCACTGTTCTGCGCTCTGCGCCCCTCCTGGTTGTGTGCGGTGTGCGGGCCTGCATCTGGGGGCAGCGGGCCTCTGGCTTCCAAGGAGGAGAGACCCGGTGGCCTCAGCCAGCCCCAGGTGGCGGCACAGGCAGAGTGGCTGGGGAGGGGGTACGTCAGGGCTTGGGAGCAACACAGGCCACCTGGACACGCGCTCCATCCTGTCCCAGAGCCACAGGACAGAGCAGCACCGGCCCCGCCCCAGCCCACCCTGCTTCCAGCCTGGGCTCGGCCGGCGGTGCTGGTGAGGGTTTTCCACGAGACAACCGTCACGTGTGTAAATTCGTATTTTGCAAAATCCCTCTGACCACCCTGGGGAGAAAGGGCTGTGTCTGGAGCAGGGCAGGACCCCAGCTTGGTGCTTTGCAGGGACACTTCAGGATGGAACTTGCCGGCCCGGGGGCCGGGCTGATGCAGGCAGTGGGGACGGTGCGGTGTCCGGAGTCGCTCCGGCTTTGATGCCTTTGGGGCTGGGGCCAGCTTAGGGGCGCAAGGATGGTGCCAGTGTTCTGGGTTTTAGACCAGGGCGTGGAGACCAGAATGGAGCAGGGAGCCAGCCCTGGCCTGAGCGCATCGAGGCTGTGTTCCGTCGCCCGTACCCTGGCCCTGTGCCCTCGGGGCTCAGCCGCCCGGGCAGAGAACACCAGGGAAGGCCCAGAAAACACAGCAGGCGGGTGGAGAGGACCCCACAGCCCCCGAGAGCCAGGCAGGCGGTGTCCCCACACGCCTGTGCAGGGGGGCTAGCCTGAGGGCAGCTCAGAGACCACAGGTGCCCCCGCCCCGGGGGAGGCAAGCTGCCGTCTCTCAGCCGTTTCCCACCTCACGCCTCCCCTCGGTCTCCACGGCACCCCTCCTCCCCACCGGAGGGTCTTTGGCAGCCCCCCGGCGCCCGCCCAGGAGCCACGCACCTCCAGCCCGCGCCCAGTCTAAACAAGCCCAGGGAAAACACAACACATGTGAAAAACATGGACGGTGGTGGCCAGCGCGGCCCGGTAATGTCTGACATGTGTGGGTTGTTTGTGAACCTGCCGCTCCAACGGCTCGCCTGGCAGGGGCTTCGCTTTCCAGGCGCCTTTTAAATCAAGCAGAGCTGCCGGCCGCTGGTGCACGTGGGGGCTGCACCCCCGCCCCCCGTCTGCCTGCTAGTCCGACTGCGAGCCCCTCGGGGAGGAAGGCAGAGGCCTGCTCCGCAGCCCGGAGAGCACGCCCCCCACTCCCCGCTCCGTGCACGTCTGCCCAGGCTGTGTCCCTGGCTGCTGGCCAGAGCACGGGAGGGGGCCGGCCCTCGGTCCTCTTGCCTGGCACAGCTCTGAGGCTGGGCGAGCCCCTGCCACCTGGCCCACCCGGCCTGCCCGCCCCTGGCAGCCCTCCCTGCCCACCCCCAGACTTCCCATCCAGCTGGCTCCACGCCTGTTGGCAAAGATGACCAGGTTGCCAAAAGAAATTCAACAGCAAGGCGCCCGTCCGCCCTCCTGGGCCAGCTGGCCTCTCTCGGGGTGGCCGCGAGCTCACTTTGCAGCCCGGCCGAGGATTGAAACTCCCTTGTATCCGGGCAGAGATCGCAGCCCAAGGGCCAAATCCAGCCCAGGGGTGTGTCCCGTGTGGCCCACGGCGGTGCATCTGTGATACAGTCACGTGCCGCACAACGGACCACGTATACGAGGGTGGTCCCATCGGGTCACGATACCGTGTTTTTATCGTGCCTTTGGTGTGCTCAGATGCACAGACACTCGCCCTCGCGTTGCAGTCGCCTGCAGGGTTCAGCACAGTGAGCGCGGGCGCTATTCCGTGCTAGGGGTGCGTGGCGGGCTGTGCCGTCTGGGTTCGCGTGAGCGCACTCTATGGTGTTTTCCCGGCGACAGGCTCTCCTGACGATGCCTTTCTCACGACATCCGCTTCGTCAGGCGGCGCGTGACTGTGAATCCACACTTACGTGTCGGGAGGGCAAGAGGCAGCTTGCCGGCTACTCGTGGAGAATCGGAAGGCCCAGTGGCGGCGGGTCGATGTCCCACAGCAGCAGATGGGCCTAGAGCATTCCCGTTTGCTGCAGGCCCACCCGCCCCCTTTGCCCCACATCCACACCCTCCTGGCATTTGCCTCTGCCACTCACCAGGCCCCGACGTCTGCTTCTGACCTGGGCATCTTGCGTCCCTCGGCCTGCGGGGCACCTGCGGCAGTGGGCATTCCAGAGAAGAAAGGAGAGCGGCTCAAGGCGCCGACTCTGCGCTCCGAGTGGGCGTCTCCCAGACTCCTGCCCAGGCCTCTGGGTGCTTCTGTTGACATCACTGATTCTGACGCCCGGGGTCTGCACAAACACTGGCACTTGAGCCCTGCCCCAGGAGCATTCGACGGTGCCAGCCCCCCACCCCCAGCGCTCAGCCGAGCAGAGCCGCCAGGGCGTCCGAAAGGAAGTGCCGGCATGGCCAAGCTTGCCCGGCGAGCAGCTGCCCTGGGCACAGACCAGGCGGCTCATCCCATAGGCCGTGCACCCGCCCTCTCATCTGCCGGAACAAGGTTAATTTGGTGCCCTCGGCGGGATGGGCCCAGATCTGCGGTGAGTCACGTGGCTTCACCCGGCCTTGACTGTGGGCCAGACTCCTTCAGAGCTGCTCATGACCTCACCGGGGCCTCACGCTGAACCCGGGAGGGCGGCTGTTACCATTTTCATCTTGCCAACCAGGAAACTGAGTCTCAGGGGTAGATTGGGGTCAAGCTGGGCCCCCAGGGCTCCCCCTACCATCTGGGGTCCTGTTGCCTCCCTGGCATGGTGCCCCAGGGTTCGCCGGCAGGCCCCAACTGCTGCCGCAGTGAACTTGGCCTCACCCAGCTCCTTCACTTCAGTGGAATCCAGCGATTCCTGCTCCTGCAGGAATGAGTTCGTCGGACTCGGGCAGGGAGGGAAAGAATGCTGAGGAGGAGGCAGCCCTGTGGGGGCAGCTTGGGGAGTACACAGCGTGGAGGGAAGAGGATGTGGAGGTGGGACACGGGCTAGTCGGCAAGTCTGGAGGCTAAGAGGGGCGCTTACAGGTGTGGACACGTTCATCAAAGCAGGCAAGGAGAGCTGTGAGGCGGGAGAGGAAACCGTAGTGCTGGGCGGCACCTACCTGCTTGAAGCTAACTGCAGCCCACGCCGTTTCAAGCAAAGGAGGATTGATGTTTCCTGAAAGCAGAAAGTGCCAGTGTGGCTGGATGGAGCTCCGGTGTTGCCTCTGCCCTCAGGTCTTCAGCCAGCTCCTGCCCTGTGGTCAGAGGGTGCCCCCAACAGCTTCAGATGGTCCTTCCTGGAATTTCATCTAAAGTCCCTGGGCAGGCTCTGATTGGACCAGCCTGGTCACGTGCCTGTCTGGGGGCCAATCATGCTCCAGAATCGGGGACGTGCTGATTGGCTGGGTCTATGGGACACTCCCCTCCTGGAGAGCTGGTTGGGGGCCAGCAGGAAGGAACAGAAGAACAGAGACTGAGCTGGGCTGTGGAATCCCAGGGTCAGGAACTGGGGCCTCGGAGGGGGCATCCCAGGTTTGGCAGTGGGGTCGTGCTCCCTAGCTCTGTCTGAGCAGTCCAGCTGTTTTGTGCCATGTGAGGGCCCTCCCTTGCTGATCCCGTCTCACACCCACGCCTCCCTTTCCTCCTCTCCAGGGATGAGCACGCCCGGCTCTTCTCCGCAGCACCGCCCGGCCGGTGTCAGCCCCCTGTCCCTGAGCACAGAGGCGAGGCGGCAGCAGACGTCACCCACCCTGTCCCCGTTGTCACCCATCACTCAGGTTTGCGGGTGAGGTGGGGGCATGTGGGTGGGGAAGGTGGGGGCCTGGCTGTGCCTCTCTGGGGGGCCTCCCGCTCCTTCCAGGGGGCCATGGAATCTTGAGAACACTCTCAACGCTTTTAATTTTTATTATCAAATTTTCAAATACCCAATCACTGGTAGACCCGGCGGCCTTTGTCTCATCCTGGGTGTGACTGGGCATTCTTCATCGTGCCACTTTGTCTTCTTCAGGGTCTAGTTGAAATTTTGCATAATAAAATGTTCAGAGAGTTTAGCTTTTGTTTTTTCAATTTGCCATATTTGCTTCATCGACTTTTCGTTGGTAGTTTGTGTGTGTCTAGAAACTTGACCATCTCATCTTGGTTGTCCAGCTTGCTGGTGTGCAGTTGTTCGTAGTATTCTTTTACAATCTTTTTATTTATTTTTTTACCCCTAAGAGAGAGTCTTTGCTCTGTCGCCCCTGGCTAGAGTGCAGCAGCCCAATCATAGCTCACTGTAACCTCCAACTCCTGGGATCAAGCGATCCTCCCTCCTTGGCCTTCCAAGGTGCCAGGATTACAGGCGTGAGCCACCGTGCCGGGCCACGTGATTGTTTTTGACATAACCGCGATGGCATTGTCCACCAACAATGACATTAACAGTGACTCCTGCAGACCTTGCGATGCCTGGCCTGGACCTGGTCCCCTCAGTGCCTCACGCCCCGTGTCTCTGACCGCCCGTGAGGTTGTCCTGTGTCATGATCTGGATGCAGCTGTGGGCGCTCTGTCCGCGACCTAGCCTGTGTCCATCTGTGATTCCCGCCCCATCTGGAAACGCTTTTCGCTCATAAACTACTCCCTGCTTCTTAGAGGCCAGGCGCCCCACTCAGTGTTTCTGTGCCGTAGCTCCTGGGCACAGCCAGCGTCAGAGCACAGGGACCCCCGGCTGCCTCAGCGGCCGTTGGCTTTATGGCGCCCTGGCTGTGAGTTTCCCACAGACTTTCGAACGTCACACGAAGTCCCTCTTGTTTACTTTCCCCTTGCCGACCCCGAGGGGGTCCTGGGCCAGCCCTCGCTGAGTGAGCGTGCGGGTGTCTCCGTCAGCCCCGTCCTCTCCAGCGTCCCCGGAGTAGGCAAGGGGGCTCCTCCCCCTGCAGGACCCCGAGGAGTGAAGGGCTGGTCACCCGCTGAGCTACCCGAGTGTGGCCGTGCTCGCGCCTGCCCCGCAGCGCTGGGACTGCGGAGCCCCGCGGTGTGTACCGAGGATGACGAGGCCCATCCCGCCCCAGCCTGCCCTCGCTGGGCCGCCGCTTCCTCATCGTGGGGTGCGCCCAGCCCAGGGCCCGGGCCTCGCAGGTCCGTCCACCACACCGTTACCGAGCGCCCCAGCTGTGTAGGGCGCTCAGGGACCAGGGCGCGTAGCCCGGCCCGGCGCCCACCTGACGCCGCTCTCCCCGCAGGCCGTGGCCATGGACGCCCTGTCCCTGGAGCAGCAGCTGCCTTACGCCTTCTTCGCCCAGGCGGGCTCCCAGCAGCCGCCGCCGCAGCCCCAGCCCCCGCCGCCACCGCCTCCACCTGCGTCCCAGCCGCCGCCGCCACCGCCACCCCCGCAGGCACCTGTCCACCTCCCAGGCGGCCCCTTGCTGCCGAGCGCTAGCCTGACACGGGGGCCACAGCCACCCCCACTCGCGGTCACGGTACCGTCCTCTCTCCCCCCGTCCCCCTCAGAGAACCCGGGCCAGCCATCAATGGGGATCGACATCGCCTCGGTAAGCCCAGGGTGGGGTCCCAGGGGCCTGGCTGGGGACAGTCGGGGCCCCCACTGCGGGTTGGGCAGCCGTGTTGAAGCTGAGGGGCCGGGGTCAGGACCGAGGCAGACGCTGCCCCAGAGCGGGCACTGCACTGGGGTTACCGCTTGGAGTCCTCCAGCTGAGGTTGTCACCCCTTGTACAGATGGGAAAACCGAGGCGAAAGCGAGTTGACTGGCCCCAGACTCCCCCCAGGCAGGCCACACGGCGTCAGGCTGCTCAGCACACACTCTTGGTCACCGTGGCCCCTCTCTGAAGCCAGGCTTCCTGGGAGCCAGATGAGATCTCCCAGGGCCCAGGGGGCAGACTTCAGAAGCCGGGGGACCCACTTGAACTCAGAGGGGAAGGAAGGACAAAGCCAGGCCCTGGGAGACCTCAGGCTCACGAGTGAGGCATCCGGGCGCAGGCAGGGCCAGAAGGCCGCGGCTCAGCCCGTGGGATCCCCCGCCCAGGGCCAGGCTCAGTAACGGGCGCTGGGTTTGCACCCCTGCACTGCAGACCTTCCCGCCCATGCCGACTTCCATCCTGGCTGCTCCAGTGGGGGCGGACGGGTGGGGCACAGCTACATTTGGCCACATTCGGGAGCACAGGGAGTTTCCCACACAGCCCCCAGCTGCCAGCCCCCGGCTAATGGCAGCGAAACATCATGCACTCCGCGAAGAGCAGGCCCCCTGAGTGGGTGGGGCAGACACGTGGCCCTATAGGTAGAGACCCACATTCCTAAGATGCTCTGACCCCTCGGAGGGCTCCCAGCCACGGCTCACCCAGGGAAGAAAGCAGCCAGGCAGGTGCCGGGGGAGGCTCTGAAGACAGGGCCTTGCTTTGGAGCCGGGTGGTCTTAGGAGACGCGAGGTGGCCGGGCCTGGCGCAGAGGCGGCCCCTCCCAGGGCTGCTGGGTCGGAGGACGGGTTCCGCACAGACTCACCAGGTGAGGGCGGTCTCCCTGGTCACTCTCCTTTCCAACTCCGGGAAGGCCCGAGTTGGTCATCCCCAGGTGACCACGCCGGCACCTCCACCACCGCCCCTCTGCTGAGCGAGCCTAACCCCCATCCACCCTGCCTCTTCCCCGCCTGGACTCAGCCCCCCAAACTACTCAGGGCCACTGAGGAAACGGGGGACGGAGCAATCACGGGGCCCTGGGCCAGCTGACCAGCAGGCTCCTTGACCAGCAAGCTCAGAGAGGTCAGGCAGCTTGTGTGCAGGCACACAGGTTGGGCCAGGGCCGCAGTGTGGTCTGGCTCCGGGTCCCAGTCTGGCCTGACCCTGTCTCCGAGGGGAGAGTCACCACAGTGAGAAGCCAGGCCCCTGTCCCGCAAGCGGGTTGAGGAGACAGCCGCCCCTCGGGTCTCTCTGGGCATCACTCAGGCGGGCTTGTCCTGAGGGGGTGCCAGGGTAGCAGCCGCCCCACGCTGGGAGCCCGCGGTGTGTGTGTGGGACAACCGAGTGGCGGGCTGGGCCTGCCAGACGTGGGGGCTGGGAGCCAGGGGACCTGCCCAGGGCGCACGGCGAGGGCAGTCAGGGGCAGAAGGCAGCACCCACCTGGGTGGGCGTGTGGACGGGTGCGGGTGTATGCATGTGCACGCGTGGGTGTCATTGTGTGCGTGTGTGCACACACTGCTGTCTGGCTCTGAAGCCTGCTGAGCGGAGGCCGACCCTTCGGCCCTCCTGCAGCCCTGGGAAGGGCCGCTCCGGGAGGCTGGGTTCTGGGTCCTTGCAGCCCCCTCCGCTCCACGCCACGCCTTCCCGGGGAGCTGGCTTTGGACGCAGGTCCCCCGAGATCTCAGGCTGACAGTGCTCAGGGACCCGCCTTCCTGCAGGTGCCCGTGGTCTGGTTACCCGCGGGGTGGCCTGGTCGCCAAGGCATCTGAGGTGGGGGGACCTGCTGGGGGGCTCCCTGAGGCACAGGCCACTCCCAGGAGGCCAGGACTGGAGCCCCAGGGCACGCAGGCGTCCTGACCCGTCTGTCGTCACAGGCCCCGGCTCTGCAGCAGTACCGCACTAGCGCCGGCTCCCCGGCCAACCAGTCTCCCACCTCGCCTGTCTCCAATCAAGGCTTCTCCCCCGGGAGCTCCCCGCAAGTAAGGGACGCCGCCTCGCCCTCTGCCCCGGCCCACACTCCAGTCTCGGTTCACGCCCCGTGTGCCCCCCGCCCGCGCGCCCCCTGTGTGTGCCTCACGCCTCGCTCCATCGCATCTCGCCCACTCCATCGGACCAGAGCTGTGCACGCACCAGGCTGCACGGGCGGGGCCGGGGCCGGGGCTGCGGACGCCTGCCCTGGGCGAAGGCAGCGGAGGGCTCTGCCTCCAGCTGCCACAGGCCCCTTCCTGGCAGCTGCCAGATTCCTGTTGTGTCCTTGTGGTCACTGCCGAGCACCAGCTGGGAGTGGTAGAGACGACTCGCTCCATTTAGTGCCAATAGTAATGGCAATAGCCCTGTGGCGGCCACACCTGGGTGTCCCCACTGAGCCGTCCCGTAGTGATGCCTCTTGTCACCCTTTGGGCACCAGAATCCGCCCAAGGTACAGTCCAGAGCGGGAACCCAAGCCTGGCTGCGCTGCAGCCTTGAACCTGGGCTCCCGGAGGTGGAGGGAGGAGGCTCCCACTCCTCAGCCCCCACCTCTGCCCTCCACCCGTAGGAAGGCGTGTCCCTCGGCCACCAGAACCCCTAGCCCAGGAAGCTTCTCCAGGCAGCTCTGCAGCGTCTCAGGGACCCTGTCCCCATCCCATGGATGTGGAGACTGAGGCTGGCCCCAGGGCCCTGGCGACTGGGCAGGTGTGACCTCATCCGGCAGGCTTGTGTTTTTCCGCCACACCTGGCGCAGTGGGACCCCGGCTGTCAGATGCCCCGCCCCCTCCCACGTCCACACCCGCCCAAGGAAGCACCCAGGCTGGCTCGCTGCTCGGTGGGCTCTGCGCGTTCTTTGCCCTGGCGTCTCGGTGTGGCCTCAGTCTTAGGAGAGCCGCCTTCTATCTGGAACCTCTGCTGGGGGAGAAGGGACACCCACGGCCCCCGACTTTTCACCCTGGCGGCAGATCCTCCCCAGGCCCCCACCACCCCGGGGCTGTCCCATCCCCAGAATATCACCAAGCCGGGAGCCACCGCCCTGCCCAGAGCCCTGCCGCCGTCCTCTGCACCTGGGGGACACCGTCGGGTCCTCCCTCCTGCCCGCGCGACAGCAGGTGCCGTCCTCCAGGAACGAGGTTCGGCTCCCTTGTCCCGGGCAGGGCACATGCCGCGAGGTGCCACAGGCAAGGACAGTCAGGCCCCTCCGTCCCCATCGCTCCAGCTCTCGGTCGTGTGTGGGGACATCTGCCCATCAGCCCAGGATCCCCTGGGGCCACCTCCTGCAGCCCCCGCCCCGTAGGCAAGTGGGGAGGGGGGTGCACTCGGGGCGGCACGGGGGTCACCTGGTGTCTGCACATGCTCGGTCCACCCACCCCGGCTCTGAGCTCTCGGGCTCCGGCGACTGTCTTGTCATGTGGCGCCGTTGCGGGAGGGACGCTGGTCCGGGTAGGAGAAGCGGCAGGGGGCCTGTCCCGGGTGGGCAGCCTGGCATGGGGCTGATTCCTCAGTGACGCCTCCCCTCGCGTTCGAGGCAGAGCAGGACAGGCATCGGGCTGAGCAGATTCTCAGGGGAGAGTCGCCTGAATGGTCCGTTAATTCTTTGTCCCCAAATCAAAGCGGATTAGTCTGGCGAGCAGAGAGCAGGTGGCCGTCTCATCAAGCCTGTGTCTGTGTGTCTGGTGTCTGTTGGGTGCTGATGTGAGAAGCAGGGGACTCTCAGGGGCAGAAGGTTCCAGGCTCCCTCTGCGGCTGGGTCTCTGAGGACTTGCTCGTGGGCCCCACAAATCCAGGCCACCCCACGCCTCCCTGCCCAGGCCCCCATCTGCCTGGATTCACGGGGCAGCCACCTCAGCCCCGCCCACCGCGCCTGGCCCTCGGGCTGTCCTGTCCTGCCCTGCCCCAGCCAGGCCTTGGGCCTCGGGCAGCTGCAGTTTGGTCCCACGTGTGGCCGCCCCCTTACTTCTGAGCTGATCTTTACGGCAAACCTGCTTGGCAGCCTCACAAGAGAAACCGCAGCCTCTGTCCGCGAGTCCAAGGCCTTGGGGACAAGATCAGGTGCATCTCAGAAGCCCAGTCCCACCGGCACCCTGAGCGCCAGAACAGACCTGCCCTCAGTCTTGGACGAGGTCTGCGGCAGCCAGTGTGAAATTACCCATCATCCACTTCCCTCTTACTGGGTAAACCAAGCCACAAACTTGTGACCCTCGTGTCCAAAACCTGAAGCCAAGGCAGAATTCTTGAACTTGTGCTTCCTTGGTTCACCTTTTAAAGCCTTTCCTGGTGTTTGAATGGGACGTCTGACTGCACAGGCCCCTCACCCACTGGGGTGTCTCTTCCCGCTCTTAGCCCACTCAGCGCCCGGAGCGACAGCCAGTGGGTTTGTGGCCAGCCCCTCTCTGGGACTGAGGCCCAAGACTCAAGCTTTGGGTTGTCGAAGCACGTGGAAATCTTTCTAGAATAAAACTCAGAAGGGGAGCTCCAGGAGAGGGGCTCCAGGGCCTTTGGTCTGTGGAGGTGTTTACCTGGATGGGCACCTGCTGGGCACACGCCTGGGGATGGCCGTGGTGCCAGGGACAGCCCCTGTCCCCCTGCCTCCGAGAGCCCTGGCTGGCCTCGGATAGCAGGAGCAGGGCCGGGGTCCCGTGGGCAGGCAGCCCAGGTCGGGGCTTTCCCGGGCCCGTCCCTTGCTTGCTGGGCCGGCTTCGTGTGCCCGTCTTATCCACGTGTGTGCACCTTGTCCTGTCCCGCGTCTTCCCGGGGGCACTTCAGAGGTTGCTGTCCTGAATGTAACCTCCAGGTACCTCCTACCTTGCCCCAGTGACGAGCTCTTCTCTGGGTGGGGGTTCCTCATCCCGGAGCCTCACCTTCCACATGACGGAAATGGACCTCCCGCACCTCGGCTCAGGAGAAGGGACAGGATGGCAGTTGGGGGGATGCCAGGGTTCGGAGGCCCCCAGGAGCAGGTGGGGGACAAAAGCAGTCATCTGGGATTGAGGGGCACCCCAGGAACCCCGAGAGAAACGTCATCAGCCTCCTGCATCCCAAGCGTCATCCAGGAGGTTCCAGGGGCCTCTGCTCCCCCCGCCAGGTCTGGGAGGTGCCAGCTCCCTGCCTGCTCTCAGGGCTGTGACCACAGCAGGCCTCTCTTCTGTCTGCAGCACTCTTCCACCCTGGGCAGCGTGTTTGGGGACGCGTACTATGAGCAGCAGATGGCGGCCAGGCAGGCCAATGCTCTGTCCCACCAGGTGAGCGGGTGCCCAGGCAGACGCTCTCCGGGACCTGGGCCTCGCGGGTCCGGGCTACACGCACTCGGGGGACCCCGCCTGCCCCTCGGCTTTGCTCCTCAGCTCCCCGCCCGTCCCGCAGTCCGCGGGCCGCAGAGGCCTCGGCCCCTGCAGGGTGTCTTGCCCTGCCCTGCGTGGCCTGTGCACCTGGCCTGCGAATGGAGGCCAAGGGCAGGGGGAAGAAGGCAGGCGGGGCACGGGCTGTGCACGCGGGTTTGCCGGGAGGCTGCCAGGTCGGGAGCATCCAGGCGCGGG
>CAUYSK010104237.1:0-17453 GCA_963575035.1 Avahi laniger
AAAATATATAGAAAAAATTAGCCGGGCATGGTGGCGCATGCCTGTAGTCCCAGCTACTCGGGAGGCTGAGGCAGGAGGATCGCTTGAGTCCAGGAGTTTGAGGTTGCTGTGAGCTAGGCTGACGCCACGGCACTCTAGCCCAGGCAACGCAGTGAGACTCTGTCTCAAAAAAACAAAAAAAAAAAAAAAGAATTTTCAGAAAGAACACATTTAACCCAGGGACTCTTAGTTTGTTTATGGATTTTGAATTTTGTATGCTGCCGTGATCTATATAGAAACATACTCATAATGAAGTCACTGTTCGTTACTGTGTTGTATATAACACAATATATTTCAAGGCAAAAAAAAAAAAAATCCAATATTCACGCATCTCCCAGCCCAGTTAAAATTGCTGAGGGTGGAACATAGGTGATTCAAATGTGTAGCCAAAATTAAGAGCCAATGACATACAAGGAACTCAGTAACATTTGTTGAATGGATGGCTGGATGGCTGGATAATAAAAGGACAGTGTGAATTAGAAATTTTGGGCTCTGGTCCCAGCACTGCCTCTAATGTGTTATGTGACCTAAGCTGTGTCACTCTTCTTTTCTGAATATCCATTGTTGCACTGGATGTCTTCTAAAGTTCCTTCCTGCTTTAGGATTTCACTATTCCTCTTCTTGTTCATAGCAAGAGTCCAGAGTAGAAGGACTGGGAGAAGCCTGCAGGCAGAATGATTCAGACTTTATAGAAAACTTCATCCAGGATGAAGTTGAGCCTAATAGAAAGCTCTTTAGTACAGTACCCTTTACCCAGGAATTGGAAAGTATCTGTGAGGCTCCAAAGACTCTTGCAATTATAGTAACAGACAGCTCTGTAATGAATGTGCATATGAGAGACAGAATGACTGATTCCTAATCCCCAAATATCCTACTAAGGAGACAATTTATGGGGGTACCTGGAGCCAGGGAAAAGGGAGAGAAATGCACCAGACATTCCTCACAATCTTTCTTTCCTGACACTGTCTGCTGAAGGTCTACTCTTAGGCTGTGCAGGGGTTCTCCTCTCAAATATGGGCTGTTCAAACTTTCTTGACTGCTGCCATGGCTGTTTTGCTGAGATCCTTAAAGAAAAAAAAAGTATGCTACCCAACTCTGCTATTGTCACCCTACATAGACAGTAAAATAGCACAGTTTCTTACTGGGAAAATTAGTTGCTCATGTTTATTTAAAATATTGCAAGAGCATTTACCACAGGGGACTCACATCATGGCCTGTCTGAGGTCCATTATTCTCCAGGCCCAAGTCCCCGACTGCTTTATATACAGCTATTTAGGCTTGCTTGCTATGTTAGATTTTGTTACCTGTCCCTAGGCATCAGTACCTGTCCGGTCATCAAATAGTGACCACAAATCATTATCATCTTCCATGACCCCTCAATCCATGCCATTTCAGTGAAAGACAGTTTCAAGGCTACAAAAATAACACATTTGGGAAGTTATGGGAGTGAATACCTTAGAAATTGAATTTCATTGGCTTCACAATGGGTAAGAGCAAGATAATACAACAGACAGCAAGGTTTCCATCTCAACACCTTAACCTGAATATTCAGATTACTCAAATTATTGGGGACCAGGGTTAGGAGTGGCACATAGTTTTGTATAATATTTGCTAGCTACATTTAAGAACAAAATGGCATTCTTAGGGCCCTTCCAACCACTTGTGTGTTCTGGTTCCACACGAACCTGTTTTGTCAAAATCAACTCCAGGAGTATAAAAGGTGCAAAAAAATTCTTCAAGGATGAACGTTAACCGCGTACTTACTTTTTAAGATGCTAGGGATGCAAAGAAGGGGGAAAAAGTAAATACAAAAACTCTTTGATCTCAAGGAGCTATAATAAAAGTCTCACATTCCTCCACCCCACACACATATAGAGGCTCTTTTCTAGAGCAAAAGTTTTCACATAAGTCATCTCTTTCTGCATTGCTTAAAACTGAGAGAGCTGGGAAGCCGTATGAAGTAAGTGACGGGGACCCCTTTATATAGCCATCCTCTGGGACAGACAAGGGGTACATCATGTAAGTGCTGTGGCAGCTCAAATGACATGAGCACAGGAGTCCGCATTCTCGGATATGTCTTTCGTCCAGAAAGATCCAGAAACCGTGGATGGGGTGTGGTGTGGTGGGGGGCATTATCCCAAGCGAGGTTTCCTGGGAACAGGATGCCACTGGCTAGGACGCTGAGGAGGGCAGTGGGCGTGAAGACTCCCTTCTCTGGGGCTCCGTTCCCGGCCCGTATATGGAGCAGTTTGCCCAAGTGTGCGTTAACAAAGGCTAGAACACGGCCTGGATTAGGAATCCCGAAGCTAATCTGTGCTCGGACTCCTACGACTCCTACCCCGGAGCGAGGGGGCTTCCGAAGTGCATCTCACGCACAGAACCAGGCCCACTTGGAGAATCTGATGCCTGTGAGAGGCAGAGAAAGGAGGAGGAATGCAAAATGTCCCCAAGATGCAGGAATAACCCCTTCTATGAAGCCCCTTGGAGAACAATTCAGAGCCCTAAACCGAACCCTGCAGACCGAGCACTCTCTGCCGCGGCCGGCCCAGCCTCTTCCCGGCCAGCCCTCGCGCAGGCGCAGTCGCCCCGCGCTCCCGCACCAGCGCGCATGCTCCTGCGGGCCGTGGCCCTCCCGGCCGGCGGCTGCGGCGGCGGCGGCGGCGGTAGAGGAAGTTTCCGCTTTGCACTCCACCCCGGTAGCAGCTTGGCCGCGGGGACAGCTTCCTCCGGACGCTTCGCGGGCTTTGCTTCGCCGCACGTCAGCCCGGTCGGATCATGGGGTTGCCCAAGGGGCCGGAGGGCCAGAGTCTCCCGGAGGTAAGAACCCCTCCTTCCCTGACACGTCGGGGTTCCTGAGGAGAGGGCCGAGCCCGCGGGGTGGCGGGCGGAGCGGGGCCCTAGGTGCGTTTGGGGCGCCCCGCCCCCTTCCTCAGGTGTGGCCACCGCGGGGAAACCCTGACCCTGACCACGGAGGTGGCGAGAGCAGATGCCCCTGCGTGGGCGTGGAACAGCGGGTGGATGGGGACAAACTTCAGCCGCTCCCGGGTCTGTTGGGGCAGAGGTGGCCTTCTCAGTCCGACACCTCCCCTCACGCAGCCCCACGAGCTATGGCGTCCCGGGTTCCCACCTCTCCCGCTATACAGGGCAGTCCCCCTTACCCCCGGCGCCGAGGGGCTAGCCCTGAGAGCCGAAAGCTGCTGCGCGCAGGAGTCACGAGACGCGCGCGCGCTGGACGGTCCGGGCTGGGGTTGTGCAAAGGGCGGTGACCTTGGGACGCCTGCCCCCGCCACACGGGGTTCGCAGGAACCGGGTAGCCAGCCTTACCCGTCTTGGGGTCGGGAAGGAATGCCGTTCTCCCTGCATTTACCGCGTCCTGGGCGCCGGGAGGAAGTTTGGGAGCCGTGCGCGCACTGGGGTGGTGTCTGGCTGGGTCAGCCCTCCGCGGTGTTCGGGGTGGGGACGAACTCTCTAGTGACCAGGGACCGAGCTCCGGGCGGAAACGCTGCTTCTCCGCAAGGTAGCGGGTGACTTTCCAGAGGTGTTATTAAGTACTTGGTGCTAGGGACAGGGTAATCATGGTTTCTGGATTTCCACGTTTACTGGGAATAAAGGGGAAGTGCACTCATTTTCTTCTGGCTGCAGATGTCACTTAGCTAGGTGGTTTGCATCTGTCTTTCCTTTCGGTTGATTTATTAAAAAGCTAGTCTAGTTTACTAGATTCTGGAGAGAAATGGAATCCGTGCTGCACCTCAACCCGCTTCCTACGATTCTGACATAGGCATTTTGGCAAAGAGACTGTTCCTTGACATGGTAAGTGGTCCCTTCACACTTAACTTGCCTATTGCCAGTCTTGTTTCTTTGCACCCTTCCCAAATCCTCAGTTGTTTCATCCCACAAGTACGCACTAATTGAGAGATCACTGTGTTCTGTGTCCAGAATTGGGGATATAATGATCGAAGGACAGACTTATCAGTGAGTGCTCCCAAAATGCAAGTCCATTTTGTTGTTTTAAGAAAACCTGCTAAGTATAATGTTGTCAGGACCCCTGTATTAGGTAAAATCTTACATACATGTTGTTTTGATGACACCGAGGATTGTGAAGAGTAGGATCTGTACTGTGATATTTGAAGTTTTCTTTATTACTGCTTTGTTCTAACCTCTTATCAAGTTTCTGTTTGGCCTTTTCCTGTAGACTCCTGTGTGGTCTCCCAAGTTCTTCTTTGAATCCCTCAAACTCAGTATCCCACAGTACTATCACTAGAGGTCTTTCTAAAATAAAAAGCCACCTGCTCCTGTGTGTCTTCTGTTTAACTTTTCAGTGACTGCTAGGAGGCCAAGTCCGATTTGTCATTGTAATTCCAAGTGCCTAAGACCTTTCCTAGCAATTAGGAGGTCAGGGTGACTGTAATCAAATTATTATCATTGATTTCAAAGACCAGTAAATATAAATGTGGATAGTCTGTGCTATCTAGCTTTCACTAGACCAGTTAATTCATTGAATTTATTTTTTTAACCCTTTACTGTATGTATGTGAAGGATAGAAAGATAGCTAGACTTGGCCCTGCCTTCCAGATTACATGAACTACAGTGCAGGGCAAATGAAAATTTATTGGGCTTGGTTTAAGAGCTCACAATCATTCATCTTTATCAGAATTTTAGTTTTAACGATTGGATGTATTAACCAGCTTGGTGGCTTTTTGTGGCTTCAAGAGAGGATATTCTTTTATTCCCTGCGTGCTAGCCAGTGCCCTTGTCCATTTTGTTTCAGTGTTAATCTGAAAAGTAAGTTTGGAGTCAAATGTTCCCGTTTAGTATCTTGTGCCAAAAAGTTACTTCACAGGTTCCATTGCAAAAGTACACTTCTCCATTCTGGGGGCGAGTGAATGGGAAGCATGGGTCATGCATCTGCAGTGGGGTGGCCACTGGGTGCCTGTTAGATAGGTATTGAAGCAGAGGTGATCCTCCTGTGGTGTATTGTTCTCTTCTTGGAAGTGTTTTCATGATAAATGATGTTTTCATGATAAATGATGATCGAACAAATGAAGTGTTCCTGTTTTACGCTCCAGGAGTTTTAGGAAAGTACTTACATGATCTCATTTTCTTTTTCTATTCTATCTTCTTGAACCATAACTACTTTTATCTTCTTTTTTCTTTGAGTCTTTTCATTTATAGTTATTTCTCAGCCATTCCAGATCATTTGCAGAAGGGAGAGAAAGTGTGAATAATTAATATTGCTTTTTAATATTTGTGTACCCACTAGGAACTAGTGAATGCTAATCTTCAGAACCCTTGATAGACTGGACCAGGGTCATTGCAGGGCTGTAAAATGAGCAGTGGCTCAAGACTGTCACCTCTCCCATGCCACTCCTCCATTGCAGGGGATTATCGGTCACTTTAATAATTATGTGTTCAACTATATTTTAATATGTATATTCCCTTTTCTGGCAGTTTATACTTTAAAATAAACTTCTTTCCATTATCAGGGTCATGACTGAAAACATTTTGTTAATACATGACTTGTTTAGGTCATATACTTTATTTGAGGATTAGTAGGTCATTCTGTATTTAATAAGTGTGTCTGTTGAGCTTAATGCTATTTTGTTGCAGAGGAGTAAACACAAGTGTATAATATACAGGTCCTCCTGCACCAGCCAGTAGTCCAGTTGGAAAGACAGGCATGTGCATAACACCAGACAGGTCATGCAGAAGAGGTTGATACTTAATTGTATGAATGGCATAGACTATAAATAAAGTAGAAATGCAGAGGAATGACCATTTCAGGCTGAATTTGTAAGGGATGGCATGGAATAGGAGCTAGAATTCGAAGGTGATTTCTTGACAGTTAGTGAATATCAAGAAAAGGTGGGTGGTGTGAAGAGTGAAGAAATGGGAATAAGCAGTGCTTGTCTAGGTTGCCCACAGCCATGTCTCAGTTGTTTTGGGGGGAGATAAAGGTTGAGGAAGCTGGAAAGATAGTTTTCTGCCAAAGATCTGAATGCCAAACCAAGAAATTTGGAGTTTATCATATAGACAGTGTATGATGCATTGATGATGAGGGCTGGGAGGTTAGCTAAAGAGGGATAAAATGAAAGCTGTGATTTAGGAAGGAGTGAACAAGACGAATTATTAGGGAAGAAAGATTGAGAGGCATTTGCAATAGTCCTAGAATGAACTATGAATAAAAGGGAAGGGAGGATAAATCTGAGACACCTAGTAAAGGAAAACTTAACAGGCATTTTAGGGTGAGGGAGTACTCAGAGATGAGTAAGAGAATTTGAACCAAGTATCTTTTTTTTTTTTTTTTGAGCAGAATCTTGCTCTGTTGGCCAGGCTAGAGTGCTGTGGCTTCAGCCTAACTCACAGCAACCTCAAACTCCTGGGCTCAAGCCATCCTCCTGCCTCAACCTCCCAAGTAGCTAGGACTACAGGCCAGTGCCACAGCGCCCAGCTGATTTTTTCTGTTTTTAGTAGAGACAGGGTCTTGCTTTTGCTCAGGCTGGTCTCGATCTCCTGAGCTCAGGTGATCATCTCTGCCCTGCCCCCAGCCTCCCAGAGTGCTATGATTTTAGGCATGAGCCACCTCACCCAGCCTGAACCAAGTATCTTGGTGGATTTTTATGTAGAGAGGTATGTATGTATGTATGTATTTATCTATCTATCTATGTATTTATTTGTTTATTTATCTATCTATCTATTCATTCATTCATTGACAAGATCTCACTCTGTAACCCAGGATGGAGTGTAGCAGCACAATCATAGCTCACTGTAACCTCTAATTCCTAGGCTCAAATGATCCTGCTGCCTCAGTGTCCTGAGTATCTGGGACTACAGGTGCTTGCCGCCATACCCAGCTAATTTTTAAATAAAAATAGAGGTGGGGTCTCGCTGTGTAGCCCAGGCTGGCCTCAAATTCCTGACTTCAAGCGATCCTCCCACCACAGCCTCCCAAAATGCTGGAATTACAGGTGTGAGCCACTGTACCCGGCAAGAGGTGGTTTTTGATTTTCTGCAGAAATGAGAGAGAGGAAAGATTGTCCATGAAAGTAAATGGATACAAAAGTCCTAGAATATTTAGATGGACTTAAGTAGTAGATAAACACCTAGGGTGAAAGGAGGATATAAATTAAAAATTTTAAATCAAATACTAATTTACATATATTAGATGAATTATTTATTTATTTATTTATTTTTTTTGAGACAGAATCTTGCTTTGTTGCCCTGGCTAGAGTGAGTGCCGTCGCGTCAGCCTAGCTCACAGCAACCTCAAACTCCTGGGCTCAAACAGTCCTTCTGCCTCAGCCTCCTGAGTAGCTGGGACTACAGGCACGCGCCACCATGCCCGGCTAATTTTTTCTATATATATATATTTTTAGTTGTCCAGATAATTTCTTTCTATTTTTTGGTAGAGACGGGGTCTCACTCTTGCTTAGGCTGGTTTAGAACTCCTGACCTTGAGCGATCCACCCGCCTCGGCCTCCCAGAGTGCTAGGATTACAGGCGTGAGCCACCGCACCTGGCCTAGATGAATTATTTTTAAGGCAATCCTATTATGTGGCAGTCATCATCCTTTACTATATCTGGGTGGAAAACCTTCCTTATATTTCCTTTAGAGATCAGAAAGGCAAATGCAGAGAGGGATACATATTTGAATTCCCTTCTTACCCCTCTTGTCAATAACTTCTGGGACCTCAATGAGTATAAAGTTTTGTTTAAAAAACACACCAAAAAAAACCCTTGTTTTTGTCTATAAGGAGCATATAACCTAGTTAAGAAGCCTGTCAATGCAGTGGGGGAAGATCTAAAAGAAAAAAAAAAAACCTGTGAAGTAAACCATGTATTAGAGGAAAAGAAAGTGTTGTGCTCTAATCTTCCTTTTTCCTGGATTCCTTCGGCTCAACTAAGTAGTCTATAGTACTTGTCTTTTCCCCCAGCTATGACACCTAATAGCTTGCTGAGGACTGGGGACCTGTTCTTTGTGACTCTAGCAACACTCTCCATGTGCTTTTATTTGACTCTTGCTGAATTTTCACAGAGAATCTGGTGCAGTGATACTGCCAATGTTACCTGCTCCTTGGCAATGAGATTGTGGCATCAGAGGATATACCTGGTGTTCCTTTATTCAGGATAGCTTTTACCAGCCAAACTTTTACTTTGTGTTTTAGGTGGAAACAAGAGAAGATGAAGAACAAAATGTCAAGTTGACTGAAATTCTAGAACTCTTGGTTGCAGCTGGGTATTTCAGGGCAAGAATTAAAGGCTTGTCACCATTTGACAAGGTAAGAGGAAACCTTTCTAACCGGAAGACTATTTTTATTTTCAGATGACATGGTTAATCACAGCAAAGAAAAGAGGAAGAGATTACATGTTTATGTTTCCATTTCTTCCTAATTCAGATTCATTAGGGAAGTGTTCAAATTTTCTTTTCAAAGAAAGTAATGATATATCAGTAAATACGTTTCGAATTTCTTATCCGTGCACAAAGCTTTAGGAAGTGGAAAGAAGCAAAAGAAACAGTTCCTCCCTTCAAGGAATTTATAGTTTAGATGGAGATTGTAGAGCTTATACCAGGTAAAATAATCTCAGTTAATAATGGGCTATCCCAAGTCAGCGTGCTCACAGACAGTTGCCAGATGTGATACGTGCTCTGATTTAGGAAGAAGGAGAAATTACTATGGGATAAAGTCTTTTAATTCAGCAGAACTTTAAACAATTATTATGCCCAAGGCATGGTAATAGGTGTTGAGGGTACAGAGGTAAAACAAAGCACTGTGCTCAAAGAGCCCACCTTCTGCAGAGTAGGGACAACTGACAAGTAAACCAACATGCGTAGAATAAATAGCCTGATGCAGCAAGTGCTACAGTGTACTGTGCATAGAAAGGAAGTGTCCAAATCAGACAGGGTGGGCCACAGAAGCTTTCTGGTAGAAGACAGTGCTAGTGCTGCAGGGGTCATGGTCCTGGCCGGACATAACAGAATCACCCTGGGCTGTTTTTTTAATACCGATGTCTTAAGCCTTGCTCACTGAAATTCTGATTAGTTAGATCTAGGCTGGGGCTCCGGAATCTGTACTGTATTGGACATCTCACAAGAAACTAAAACATAGCCAAGAATAAGATTCACTGTTGTTTTTTTCTACTATCATGCTGCGTCTGAAAAGGATTTTGTTTCAAAGTGAGTTTTTAGCTTTAGTCTCATTTGCATCTCAGATAAATCCTGTGGGAAAAGTAGAGCAGGGATTCTCAATTAGATAGATGAGGAAAAAAAAGATATATGGAAACAATGTCAGCCTTGCTGCCTAGACTTCTGATCCATAAAACACATAATATCTGTCTCCTTCACTGCAAAGAGGACCTATGTGGGATATGTTCATTTAATGATAAAAGTCAGCTTCTCAGTCATACTAGCCACATTTCAAGTGCTCAGCATCCGGGTGTGGCCAGTAGCTACTGTATTGGCCAGTACAGATGCAGAACGTTTCCTGCACTGTAGAAAGTTTTCAACAGTGCTGTTTTAGATGAGTCGTAGTTGATGGGGTAGGGAACACTCTCTCTCTCTCTCAAGATATATAATTTTGTTTGTTTACTGAGTCTGTAAGAGCTATTTATAATTTACCTACCTTCCACTTCTTCCCCTCTCTCCAAACTAGAAAGAGGAAACAATCCTGTTTTTTGTGTCTTGCAGGTAGTGGGAGGAATGACTTGGTGCATCACCACTTGCAACTTTGACGTAGACGTTGATTTGCTTTTTCAGGAAAACTCTACAATAGGTCAAAAAATGTAAGTTATTAGGGTTTTCCATGGAAGAACCTAAAGGTGGGGAGAAGGGAACTAACTTTCTGAGTGTCTGCTATGTGCCAGAGTCTGTGCTGGATGCCTTACATATTTTAATTTTTATTACTACAGGTATTATCCCTGTTTTATAGATGAAACTGAGACTGAAAGAAGCCAAGGTCACACAGCTAGTATACAGGTCATTTAATGTTCAAGTTATTTCTAATGCTTTTTCTTGATCAAAGTTTTTGGTGTCTGCTTAGTTTTATCTCTTTCCAAAGACAGCTAATTTAGGTGGAAGTTGTTAATGAGGAGGAAAGGAGAATCTTTCTTTGCCCTTTGCCTCTGTGTAAGGCACAGCCTCACTCTGCCATTGAGGGAAGACAGTATGGGCTCCTTGCTAGAGATTTCACCTGAGGGTCCCCTGCCCAGTCTTTCATAGCTTACCGGGGACTTGGCCATTTCATTAGACCATTTGAGATACCTGGTTCTGCTCCCAGTCCTGCCAGTGGGCCACTGTGTGACCTTGGGCAAACTACTCCTTTGGGCCTCAGTTCCCTTATCTGTATGAAGAGAGATTTCCTGAACTCAGATATGTGTGATTCTGCGACTTACTCTATTTATTCATTTTCTTGAAGTATTAAACTTCCCCAAGAAAAAACACTTCCAAAAGGATTAAAGATGGCTTATAAATATACATATGAAGCAGTAATTGTAGAAAAGTGAAGCAAAGAAAAAAAAAGTGGGGACAGAAGGCAGAGTTGGGGATAAGACTACCAAATGAATGATGGGCCACAGATGCTTTGTTTTCCTAGGGTAGGTCAAAGATTTGCCCCTAAGCTTGCTGGCAGCCAAGTGGAGGTGATGTCTGTGAGTTACTGAGAATCACACACATTTTAATTTTTTTTATTTTTTTCTTTATTTCAGAATATTACCAGGTTATAAACGCTTTGGTTAGATAAATTCAGACACATTTTAATGTGCTTCGTATTTATATAGTTTTTTTCCCTTGGAGTTTCTAATTGCCTTTTTTTGTTATTGTTGACAAAAGGAGCACATGCCTTTACCTGTAGCTCAGGTCAGCTAGATTTTTTTTTAATAGGTTTAGGGGGTACAAATTGAATTCCATTACAAGTATGTATTGTTTAGCGGTGGAATCTGGGCTTTTGGTGTACCCGTCACCCAAGCAGTGTACATTGTACCCCGTTGGTAATTTTTCATACCTCACCCCCTCTCACTCTCCCCTCTTGTGAGTCTCCAGTGTCCATTATACCATTCTGGGCCCTTCTGTAGCCATAGTTTAGCTCCCACTTACAAGTGAGAACATGTGAGATCAGCTAGCTTCTTACTCAGACTGTTAACTATCATGATTTCACTGCCTTCTTGAGGGTACTCCTCTTTGACGCCTCTGACTTTCTGTTCCAGTTTTGAGCTGATTGCTTCCTATACCTGTGGCACCCTTGATGTGCTGGGATTTCTTTACATTGCATTCTTTCCTTGGTAAATTCCTTTTGAGTTTTACGATGATTTGTAGCCCCCATTTTCATCTTGGTGTCCTTGGGGGCTATAACACACTCCTATCAGTGGTAGTATCCCACTATGCTTTTTTTAAATTTATTTTTTATCTTTTTCTTTGATCATCTTAATGTAAAGAACCACTGTACTTTTAATAGCTATTGAAACGTATTTTTTATATGTATTCTCGATCTCTCATTTATATTTCTGAAATCTAAAAAACACTGAAAATTGGGTTTTTTCTTTTAAAGTTTGTATACAAAAGTTATTTGGAGCCAGGCATGGTAGCTCACGCCTGTAATCCTAGCACTCTGGGAGGCTGAGGTGCGAGGATTGCTTGAGCTCAGGAGTTCAAGACCAGCCTGAGCAAGAGTGAGACCCGATCTCTACTAAAAATAGAAAAATTAGCTGGGCATTGTGGTGTGGGCCTGTAGTCCTAGCTACTCAAGAGTCTGGGGCAGGAGTGTTGCTTAAGCTCAGGAGTTGGAGGTTGCAGTGAGCTATGATGATGCCACTGCATTCTACTTGGGGAGACAGAGTGAGACTGTCTCCAAAAAAAAAAAAACCCCGAAAACACAGAAACGTGACCTGAACTGACTTAAAGCTATTAAAGTTTTGATGAAGAAATAGCAATTCTTTGATTATAGGGTACTGTTCTAGATTTCCCTGGAGTTTTACATAATATGTAGTCTGTGCCACTTAGGTATACTAAAGTACTAACATCTAAAAATTTGGAATTCTGAAACACATGTGGCCCCAAAGGATTTAGATAAGGGATTGAGGATGTACTATATTCTCTGGTATGCGCATGACGTGTGTCTCTTAAGTGCAGAGCCATGAACTGTAATTGTGGGCAAAGCTGGGGACGGGTTTACATGGCTAAGGACCCTCTGAGTCAGTATGGCACCTGGCAGTTGGTTCTTTATTTTCTGTATGAAAAATGTCATAGCCACAGGATGCTGAATTATCCAAAAGTCTCTCCATTTGGTTTTGGAATGTATTCTGTGTTTGGGGTTCCTCCCCAGTTTCTGGTTAGGTGCGATTTAGAGTAAAACTACCTTATGTTTGCAGTTTCTCAGTATATCCCAGTCCATGTAACAGGTGGGCCAGGCAGTACCTCTAGGAGCACACCTACCTACTGAGGGCATGATTATCTCTCGGGCTCTCGTCTGTATGCACCCAGCTGGGGCCTTGTTCTCCTTCTCCATCCTGCTTTCCATAAGCTTCTGTCTCCACCCCCAGCTGGTTCTAAAGCCCCATTACCAGAGGATTATGCTTATAGGCCCATAAATGAGATTTTAGAGAAACAACTAAGTTCATTTCAGCAACAAACATTTACTAGGCACCTGTGTTCCAAGCACTTGCACGTGCATTTTATTATTTTACCTTCACAACTACCTTTGAATAGGCAGGACCGGGATTATACCTAAGTTTTATGATAGGAGTATTGGACCAGAGGGACTGAGTAACTTGCCAGAAGTCCCAGAGTTGGTGGTAGAGCTGGAATTTCGACCCAGGTTTGATTTACTCTCTTTCAAACTATTTGCAGTGAAGGAGAAAACAGTGTACTGAGCACTCTTAAAATCTAAAGGAATGCCGGGTGTGGTGGCTTACGACTGTAATCCTAGCATTTGGGAAGGCCAAGGCTGGAGGATCCCTTGAGGCCAGGAGTTTGAGACCAGCCTGAGCAAGAGCAAGACCCTGTCTCTACAAAAAATATTAATAGAAAAATTAGCCAGACATGGTGACACATGGCTATAGTCCCAGCTACTTGGGAGACTGAGGCAGGAGGATTGTTTGAGCCCAAGACTTTGAGGTTATAGTGAGCTATAATGACTCCACTGTACTCCAGCTCAAGTGATAGAGCGAGACCTTACTTAAAAAAAAAAAAAAAAAAAACTGAAAGAGTCAAACTAATCACAACTGGCATGTTAAAATCTTAGGCTAGGAAACCTTCATGGTGACCTTTGCAATTGTCACTTTCTCTAATTTTTAAGATCTGAAGGATCCACCCTGAGCTCCAAGGAGAAACTGAATGGAGGCTAGTAGATTTCTGAAAGTCTTTGTGACTTTCTTCTCTTGTGCCATCCGGCCTGTGTTTCCTCCCACATCCCCACCTCCCAGCAGCGTCAGTACCTTCAGTTGCTTCTGTGCTCTGCTGAGACTGTCCAGACAACTTGGTGGTAATTTCTGGGAGGCGGGTAATTTCTGAGATGACCCCAGATGTCCTTCCCTCAGGAACTTTATGAATTGGGTGAAGGCTGGCTCTGAGGAGGGGCGAGGGAGTACCCTGTGTAAAGGCAGGGGATTAGACCGGATGGTGTTGGAGGTCATGGCCTCTCATTTTTAAGCTGCTAAATGGTTCTAGGTTATCGGTAACCCTACGCAAACCGATAGATCTGTAGCCACAAGAGGGAGCTCTCCTCCTACCGAACGAAAGTGTAACTAAAAGGAAAGGCCGTAGTGATCATGTGTCCCCATGAGTGGATAGTTATGACCTGTATTGAGCAAGGAAAGGCTGTATTGATCACATGCCCCCACATAGAGATACTTAAGACCTGTGTTGAGCAAGGACGCAAAACCAGGGTTGATGCTCATCTTCCATTTGCTAAGGTTAGAGTTTGGGCAGTAGGTTCACTTAAACATTTATCTCTTCCCCTTACAAATTTCAAAGAAAGTGAGAAACAAGGTTTGGGAGTCTGATAAAGATAAAAACAATAAAAATAAAGCTTACCAGAGAAAGAGCCCTAGATATGTTGCCAAATGGGTTTGTTAGTATTTCCCTACCAAACTATCCCATTTGAGTCCCGGGAAGACCTGGACAGTCACAGGCTTCTCCACCAGGGCAGGCCACACATGACAGAAAAGACGTATGTGTCCCAAAGACAGGCTGCTCAGAAAGGAGGAGTCCCAGGAGCAGCTAAGAGCCACATGACAGTTTCCTTCTTCCTTTCAGGACTTTTCGGTAAATAACTCTTCACCCCAACTTCTGCTGGGGAGGAAGGGTGAGGAGGAAGAGGCAGAGAATGTTCTTCCCTGTACTTCCCTCCTGGGAGGTGGATGTTCCCTTTCTTCACTGAATGTGTGCAGTGGGGTATCAGTGTTCCCTTTCCCATATTTTTTCTCTTAACATGTTAGACTTGACATTTGATCTTTATGATCAGTGGGGTGTGACTGTTGTCCTCAGCGAGTTTTGATTCTGGTCCCACCTTGTGAAGCTTTTTTCTAGATACCAGACACTGTTTCTCAACATGTTGTCTGGGGACCATTTGCTGGGGGGCTGTTTAGCTTTTGCTCCTAGGTCACCTAGTTCCTACTAAGACTGAGAGGTAAAACCTACTTAGGGGAACATGGGTAACAGGATAATAACTCTCAGCCAGGCCTGAGTTATATGTTGGTCTTGAAGCTATCCAGAAGGATTGTTGAACTGCTAGAGAGATAAAGGTGGACAAGATTTCTCTGAACAAACAAGGAACACTTTTGGTAGATCCAAACCTTGTTAAATTTGAAGCATCTAGTAAGATAACTAACCCCTTGTTCACCAGGGCCTATGTCTGTATAAAAAATGTCCTGCACTTGTAGACAAGGCCACAGTAGCTGCTGTGACTGGCTAAATTTTTTAAAAAAGTGTTCTTGGGTAGGGATATAACCTAAACTATCCATGTAGGCTGAGCCAGAAGCTCCCCTTTTTCCATATGGCCAAAAGGCCATGCCTGGTGATTATACCATAGCTTTGGGGTTTATCAGACCTACTAAATAACCTCTTTCTCTCCTCTTGAATCCGATCCAGTTGAGATAGTGTAAGAAGCAAGAATCACACAGAGATCGAATACCAACTGATTAAAGAAGGCGGCTTTAAGCCACGGTAAAACAAACTTGCACCCAAATCCCTCTGTCACTCCCACCATAAAACTGTCCTACCCAGACTGAGCTGAGAACCTCCCCAGCAAGCGAAGGATGCTTACCTCCTCACGTAGGTAGAAGAACACTCTGGAACCTCAGGGAGCCTGGCTCCTCCTCTCCCAATCCCACTCATTCCATAGGAGGAAGATTGAGGCAAGATGTTAGAGGGAGGTCAGAACACCCCTCATGAAGAGTAGAACATGTCTATTGTCTCTGGAAATAAGGGTAAGGATACAGTTTCTCTAAACATAGGATTTATTTATCTATTTATTTATTTTGGACACGAGGTCTCACTCTTGTTGCCTAGGCATGTTTTGAACTCCTGGGCTCAAATGATTCCATTGTCTGCCTCGACCTCCTGAGTAGCTGGGATTACAGGTGTAGGATTGATTTTGGAGTATCAAAAAAATTAAAAGATACTATTTATTTAAAAAATATTTTTGTACCAGAGTAGAGAACTCCAAATTTATTTTCACAATGAAGCCTTATTTTTTGTCTTTTTAATATTCTAAGCAATGTGCACAGGGTCTGGTAAATTATTTGTTGCCTGAATAATATTTAGAATGATTTTTTTTTTTAATGTATAACCTGGTAGTTCCCAAACTTTTAGAAAAGTAGATCAGTAAAATGAAATGTAAAAGAATATGGGGCACTGGAACTTTTTATTTTACTAAGGATGTTAAAAAATAATAACTACTACCTCTGACACCACTATTATTTCATAAAAAAACAAAATATTTTACTATCAAAAAAATGAGAGAAACATCTTAGAATAAAGGAGGAAGGCAGTTCTTTGGCCATATATTCACACATCTAAATTGTGCTTATTTTTCTCATTTTGTAGTCATCCAGGAGAATCGTGGTCATGGTCTGTCACTGGTCTGGCATTGAGAAGCCCCACATTCTTCTGGGATGCTGACCAGACTTTAGAGGTGCTATAAGGACTACTCAATGTGTCTTACTCTTTGCTTGTTCTTCTTCTGAACAGAGCTCTATCAGAAAAAATTGTCTCAGTCCTGCCAAGAATGAAATGCCCACACCAGCTGGAGCCCCACCAGATCCAGGGGATGGATTTTATTCATATATTTCCTGTTGTTCAGGTGAGAGCTTCTGTGTGGTTTCTTGTCCTCTGAACATCAGAATTCCTGTAATGGGCTTGGCTCTTGGTCCGTCTGGCCTGGATCCTGAATTCAGTGAGTGTGGTATAGATTTGGTGAGGCAGAACATGATGTGCTTCTTGTCATCATTCTCAAAAGATTGCCAGTACTCCATATAGCCCAGTTTCACACTGTCACCTATTATGATCTTTGAATGTTCTCATTAGTGGCTTTTCATTGCCCATTTGGTAAAGATAGAACTCTATAGCCCTATATACACTCTGGTCCCATCTGACCTATGCCTCTTGATCTCATTCCTTGCTTTTCTTTGTTCTTTCTATTCTAGCCCATCTCACTTTGTTTCATATCTCCCCATACTTATTATGCATCCTGCTGTCACAGGGCCTTTGCATTGCTGGTTCCTTGAGCTGTAATACTTTTCCATTCTCTAGTTACCTGCTTAATTCATATTCATCCTTGAGATCTCAGTTCCATCAAACCTCTTCAAGAAACAAGAAAGCCTTCCCTCATCCCCAATCTACAATAGGTTCCTTTGTTGTATGCACCCATATGCCACATTCTCTTCCTTCATAGGAGTCTTCCTTAAACAGTTTGTAATCATGTATGTTTGTATATTCATGTGCGTGATTATTTATCTACCTCTCCCATCAGACTGTAAGCTGCATGAGGACAGGCTACATGGCCGTCTTGCTCACTGTTTTGTCTCTAGTACCTATCAGAATGCCTTACAATTTGCAGGTATTTAGTCTTATTTGATGACTAAGTGATGAAGGGAAGGCTTTTGTCTGCCTCCAGCTTTTTCCTAAGGCTCTATGATTAAGTAGCTTGTGCTGTATAGCCCCAAACAGTTGACTGTCCATATCCACACAGTCAGCCAACTATGGATTGAATGTGTTCAGGAAGAGAAAACACAGTAAGATAACAATAAATAATAAAAAATAATACAAATAAAAAACAGTGTAACAACTGTTTATATAGCACTCACATTGTATTAGGTATTATAAGTAATCTAGAGATATTTAAAATATACCGGGAGGATGTGTGTAGTTTATATGCAAATACTATGCTATTTTTCATCAGGGACTTGAGCATTCATGGATTTTGGTA
>CAUYSK010104240.1:0-19066 GCA_963575035.1 Avahi laniger
GTACTCACCATCAAATTGGTATTAACGGATCAACACATAAGTGCATATATAAGAATTACATCTATTAGATATTGGGCAGGGGGGAGGGGGGAGGAGGGAGGAGGGGACGGGTATATGTATACACAAAGAGTGCAATGTGCATCACGCAATGGGATGGACATATTTGAAACCTGGACTGAGGGGGGGAGGGGGGGCAAGGGCAACACATGTAACCTAAACATCTGTACCCCCATATTATGCTGAAATAATAAAAAAAAAGATTATTGAAGAGAACTTGTATAAGGGAGAATGGTTTGAAAATGTTCACATTACTGAAACCACATAAACGTATATATGGAAGAACGTGAAAAGTGCAAACTACTTTTTAGCATCCTGAGTGCATTATATGGAAAATGTTTCATTATGCCACTATTAAGCTGCTTTACTACAGCACTAAAATGTGTAATTTATGCATTTAAATTTATGGGCAAAGAACTGAGCTGCCAGCAGTAAATTACAAAATAAAGTCCTATGCTTATTGAATATTTTTAGAAATCTGGATTATTTGGGAAAAGCATTGCACCTTACTCAAAGAACACACTAATAATAGTGCATATAATAGAAAGTAACAATGAAAGAAGAATTTATAATACAGTCACAAAATAAGAAAGAACTCTATTATTACTTCTGGAAGTTAAGAAATATTTGAATAATATTTTTAGTAAAAATAGCTTATTTCAATTTAGGTATACACAATTTAAGCCTAGACATCAATAAGATTTTCAGCACTGAACAAGTCCTTGAATTATTTTATTTCCCTAAGTGGTCCCTTGGAATACTGTGGTATATTCCTCTGCAACCTTTGCATAACATATAATCATACTCCTTTGACGTTTCTGTCTGGGAGAGTAAAGGATAAGTAATATGATAATATGAATGCCATAAGCAAAGTTTCTTGTATAAGTGTATGTGTGTGTGTATATGAGTGTGTGCATTATATAAATATGAATATGTATATATACATACATTCTTATTATATAAACTTTTTTTATATATGTATATGTTATAAATAAATATGTAATTTAATTAGAAGTATAAATAATAGATAGATAAAAATGTGGAGGAAGATGCAGGAAGTAAGAGTGACTTTGAAGATAAGTTGCCAACAGAAAAAGATGAGAAGTAATATAATTGTATCTGGTCTGAACACGAGAGACATGTAGTATTAGAGCTATAGTAAGATTTTAGAAGTATTTCATTTAGTGATTCATAACTGAAAATAGATCTTAGTGAAATTTTTTTAATGCACAACTTCTTGGGCCCTATGCTAAACCTACCAAATCAGGATTCTCAAGGTGGGGACCAGGGAGGGATAGGATGGGCAGTTTGTGTTAAAAGTCTCTGCTATAATGCATTTTCCTCATTTTATACCTAAAAAAAGCCAATTCTAATTTCTAAGTATTCCAAGAAAAATTTACTTAGTGATATAAGTCAAAAAATTATAAATATTTTCATTCTTTGAAAATATTTTTTGAAAATATTCTCTCCCATTGCCTTAGAGAATATTGTAGTTTATGTATTACTGTCCCACCAGATCACCATAATACTACATATTAATTATTTTTCTATCCAATGTGGAAAAAACTCACAAACAACTCAGAAAGTATCAAGGTAATATGTAATATCTCCATTTTTATACAACTAGTGATGGATAGAAATGGAAGTTTTGATGTGATCCGTTTTTCTTCCTGTAACAAGATTTGAAAGCAGGCTCTCCTTTGACTTAGTAATTATATTTTGTCACAACTATAGGCTGGACGCAGACAGTTTTCTACAACTTTACCAAGTTTTATAACATTGTAAACCTATATTTTCCTCTAAAATTAAACTCTGGTGTTCTTAGCAAAATGCTATAATCATTCTGTTGCTTCTTTGTGTGCACGTTTTATTGACGTCCCCTCCAACACATAGTGGTTAAGGCTAATGGCATTTGAGTCAGACACATTAGCCATCATCTGCCAGTTCATAAACTCTTATGAATACCTTGCTCCTTGGCACTGTTCTTCTATGTCAGAAAGTAGCCATGTTCTCATTCCTCCCCAAACGTACTGAACAGCCATCTACTTGGGGACTGTGGTTTAATCATACATCCAAATTTCACTACTTGTTTTCCAAATGAATTATCAACAAGAGACATGCTGAATGACATCTGTCCTGTCTTATATGGCTCTTCAAAGCTGTGTGGCTCCATTTTGCTTCCCAGCACTGTACACCTTAACAACTGCCTTGTGTTCACTGCCTGATCCCAGCTTTTGGTGGTGACTCTAACATAAAGATAATGTGAAAGGAATGACTCATAGCATCTTTGAGTCTTTGGGTGAATCCAATTGGTCTTGAAATAGAGTGCATGAAATATATTATTTTTATCACATCATTTCCCTTATTTTGTGTTAACAGAAAAGTAATGAAAGTTTGTAAGAAAAGAGCATCTGTGCATTAATCATGTCTTTTTCAGGTTGGTAGGCTTAGAAATACATTCCCTCAAATAAACTATAGATCTTATGCCTTGTCACTGTAGTCTTTGAAGAGAAAATGTACGGATGGTTTGGCAACCTAATTTTTGTAGCAATATCCTTTCCTGCTAAATATGTCCTTGGACTCCATCAACACTAATTTCAATAGTAACTTTTTCAAGTCTACATCACAACTTATTACATTCTTTTCCTGTTACATAAAAAGAGCAGTCACAAAGCTCTTTCCTTCATATGCCAAGAATTAAAGCATATTCTGCACATTACTAATATTGTGGAACTTAGACGTAAAATATCTACCTAGAAGACAGGTCATAATTACACAGACATATGTTAAGTTTTATTTAATAATCAGAAGCGCATTCTACTTTCTCTCTAAACAAAATGTTTGTCATTTTATTTACTGGTAGCTATATTTACAATCTTCTTGAAAACAGTATAACTCGTAACTGTGTTTACGCAGAGTAAAACTGAATGATGCCAGTAGAGCTTAGGTCTAAAACAGAAAAGAAATATTTTGCACTTGTTCTGGAAGAAAAGATAATTGGATTTAACAAAAAAAAATTCACTGTGCTTTCCGTATGCAAAGCTTTAATGGCTCATGAGATTTTTTTAAACCTAATTTTATATACTGTTCTTAGGACTCAGGACAAGTAGATTGCCGGGTAACAAAATCTAATATCCAAGCATAGGTCATTTTATTAAGTACTTGATCTTTTTCTTCTTGGTTATTTTTTCAAAAGTAACATACTAGAACATTTACATTGCATGTGATTCTCCTACCAAAAATATTCACATCTAAATTTGCAAGGGGCCTTTTCCTTATTTATACTCTAAGGGTTATTCTGAGTTGTAGTATTTAGGGTACCATTTTTATCAGTCAGTTCTTTTGTGCTTTAATGATTTCATTTGAGCCATTTTGACATGTTATGAATCATAGCTATAATGTTAGCACAATAGTACAACAAAACAATAAAAAATTATCAAACAAAATCATTAATACACAAATGATATGAAAATATCATTTAACATATTATCAGTTAACATATTATTTTTCACATAAAAAGATTAATGCATAGTGTTTTAAAATAATTTAAAATGTGCAGTAATTTCTGTGAAAATTATAATCTTATATTTCAAATTTGAAATGGATGTTTAAAATGTTTATCTTTTCTTCTGAAACTAGCATGTTGAGTCAGAATTCCTCAAATATTGCTAAGGATAATAAGTGTCCAGTACACTTTAAGAAACATAACTTTAATGTACATTCAAAATTGTTTTGACTATTTATCATCCTGAAACTGAATCTTCTTATGGTCTTGTTTTTCCACAGTTAATAGGGAAATGTGCAATTATATGTTTGGATTTTTCTTATTTTATAGATTTTATGTTTTTATAAATAAATACATGGAGTTCCAGATCAACAAGTATCATTCATTTTAATACTTTTTTTGCTTGTAGAATCAGTTTTGAGCCATCTTTTTAATATTTTATAAATATCATGAAATTTACTCTATGCGGTGATAATTCTTCCTTTGATAATGAACATAAAAATTATAGAAGTGTTTGTACTGATTACTTTGGGATTATTAGTTAAGTTTAATCCAAGTGTTTGGAACACCTTATAGACATTTTAAATTCTAAATATGAAACGAAAAAGCAGAATCCACTATTCCCCTGAAGCCATTCCCCAAGGAATATTTCGGTGTTTGAACAAAGACAACCATTTTGCAATAACAAGTTTTTGATGATTCAGTTACATATTGCCAAACATTCAATATTCTTTAAAATTTTCACAAGAAAATTCAAAAATAGGTGTATATTAAGACACTTTGCCCTATTAGGATTCTGAAAAAATAATTAAGTTTCCTCTCCGATCCACATGTATTGGCTTTGTTTCTGGATGGTGAGGGATCTTTGAGCAGAAAACTGAAGCTCATGTTACCTTTATCCGAATTCCTTCCCTAAAGAGGTGGCTGATCACACAAGCAGAAAAATCTTAGAGTAAATCAAACCATAAGCATCAAAAATAAGAGAAAAAAAAAAAGAACTGAACATAATTTGGAATTTTTGCATGGTATTAGGTGTGGATGAGACACTATTCTTCCTTGATAAAGTATTTAGGGCCTCCAGGGCTCTATTCACTACTGTACCTTTCTCAGCGTCATTACTGCCCAGACATACTCTCATCACACGTACTCTCATGAGACATACTCTCATGACAAGGGAAGATACAAAGGAAATAAAATAGTATATACAAAGACAATTTATTCTATGTTTTCATGAGGATTGTTCATGTGTTATTTTTTTCAGAGACATTATTTTCACCTGGGTATTTCAGTAGTCAAAACAAAAATTCTAGAAATCGGTCTTTCTTTACTGCCTGAAAAATAAATCTGAATTGTGAATCTTTAGTAAAATGACTTACAAAACCCAATATTCTGGCTCATTACTGGATCCTTCTTAATGGTACATTGGTATGCTATTCATGAGACCATGATGAAAATACACTTAAAATTCCTCTTTTAATTTTCCAGTGGTTTCATTCATTCTGAAAGTAAATGTAATGTTTTTAAACAGCCAAACCATGTGAAAATAAACCTCAAAAATTAGAATGGTATTAACTATCTGGGGTAAAAACCAAATCTTATCACTTACAATGCAGTAAGATTAATTTTCTTGTGAAGCACATGATCTGGCTCAAAAGACAATTTTTAAACAGAATTTAATATGAATAAATGATAGATGATAAATAGAGATATTTATAAACACAACAAGTATCATTAGGTATATTGCCTTCAAGATAAAATTATTCTGGGCATGTTTACTTTTTGAAAACCAGTATTATTGCTCTATATTAAGATTCTATATCCGTTTTCTAGATTTAAGTACATGTGGAGTTCCACTGAATTAATATATGCCAAGGAGAAGAGAATCTGATTTCTCAGTAATTGAAGATTTTTTTTTTTTTTTACCTATAAACCCACACAGCTACAAAGATTTGCTTATTTCTGGTATTAACCATGCACTAAATGATTCACAGTTTATTGAGAAATAAGAACAATGTCTTCTATAATTAATGTTTGCTTTCAGGACATTTTTATTAAAAAAATTAGTTTTACTTACAAAACAAAAACACCAAAAAGTATTATCAATTTCCATGGTATTAGTCAAAAGATAGCAGATGCTATGTCTTAGCATTGTAAATAAGTAGAGTAGTAAGTGTGTTAACTGAAAGAGCAGAGAATAGTAGAGATTTCATTGTCTTCATTTCCCAGGAATCCCTTAGACAGTTTAAGTAGTTGGGTTGTCTGTTCTGTGGCTTAGGGATTTAAAATAATATTAATTGACCTAGAAATGTGTGTTTAAACAGTGAGTTAGTGTGTCCTCAGGCATAAAGCACACTGTTTAATTACTACAAGTGAAATAAATAAATATAAAGTAAAATGTGACAACCTTGGAAAATATAAAACCAAGGAAAAATGAGTTATAATGACCAGTAATTTATTTTTCAATCCCAGGTGACTTAATTTGAAGCACTTTATGCCAGAAAGAATTCTATCCATAAATGGTGATAATGAAACTCTGCAATATTATTGAGACATGTAAAAATATCGAAGGTAGCAGGTTAGGAAAATTAGGAAGGATTAATAACTAGGCCTTGGTTCTGAACACAGGCCTGCATAATAGTAAGACAAAAATTAAATTTTTGAAATGTGTACATTTGAATTTTTATATCTTCACCTTCCCATCCCCAGCTCAAGGAAGAAGAATATTATGGGCAGCACTAGTTGAGATGAACCATTCATTAATAAGCACTGTCTTCCCAGACATCTATTTGGCATCTGCCAACATCACCTTTCTCAGCACTTCTGAATGGAATCTGTCCAACGTGCTTATTTGGTATTCAGAATAGAACAGCCTTTGAAGTACTTTTTGTACCCCCCAAAGGCTGTTTTTCATCTTCAGTCCAAAAGACCTAACTTTCTGGCAGACATTTACTTTCATCTTTTTAGTGTGCTGTGCACTATTGCCATTACCGCGAGTGTATAGGGCAGTAGAAAAAGTGGTCTTTTGCTTGTTTCCCTGTATTTATTTACTTCCATTAAAACTTTCTGCCCAACTAGGCATTTCTTTTTCATTTGGTTGACACATTTGTTCTCTCTTTCTCTATTTTTCCTCTCTCTTCCCTTCTGTTGCTGACAGTTTTACACTTTGATTAACAGCACTTATGTACCTAAAAATCATTCTGTTGATTGCAGAGAGGACAAGACTTTTGCAGAAGCAGAGATGAATAAGGAGCCTTCTATTTTTTTCTACCAGTTGAAAGAGCAACAGTAGAGCAACTTCCTATCAACAAGCACCACAATTTCTTCACTTAGAGAGGGAATCAAATTAAGCATGTTTATTTGTTCAGCTTTTGGTGGATGTATTGGTGTCTCCAAGAGTATTGAGGTCAAACACACACAAGCTCTAATCAGCCACGATATTAAACAATCTTTCTAGAAGTTGCTTTTTATTCCCAAGTCTCAAAAAATATTGCAATTTATTTTGTAAATAAAATAACCCTCTTTTTAGACAATCCTGTTCTGCAATAAAGGAGAAATTAATCTTCCCTGAGAATTGGTGTACACTGTGACCATAAGAACAAGGAGGAAGCCAGCAGCCACAATCACAACTCAGATACTGAAATGTATTTGCTGTCTCATACAGGGAAGGAGCAAGAGTGAAGGACAATCACGTCAATAAAAGCTCATTAGTAATGAGAAACCAAGCAAGGTCCCTGAGTAGGATGTACTTGTTTACAATTTAAGTCTCTTAATGAGAATTTAATTTCCTTTCTAATTTTGTCACATATTTGGTCACAGTTCTATTCCCCTTGAAGAATATCCAATGTGATCTTTTTATAATGTAAACTAAAAAGAGAATACAAAGGGTATGTTCTGTGGTCAGCAGAAAAGTAGAAGTCACAATGAAAGGCCATTTTACAAATAACAGGCCAACCTCCAAGGGCAGGATAACCCAGTCTGCTTAAATTATTTGTAATCTTTACACAGGTATGAGAAAAATTAGCCTATTCTAGTCCAGGTAATCCTGGGTTCCTTTCCAGGCAGTGATGGTGAGTAGTATATCCGGCAAGACAATGAAGATATAATTCCATAACTCATCTTAAACATACATTTACTTAAGAAGAACATGTCGATTACATTGGCTTGACTAGAGTCAGCAGAAGAAACAAGTAGCCAGATGAACCTTATTCTCTTAAGTGTGCAAGTTCGAGTCACCCCTTTTATTCATATTCCTCCCCTTTGAAGCATCATTCATTTCTGTGACACAAAACTTCTCAAATTCCACCCCAGATTTTCCTGTATTAACTCCAAAGTGGAGTTAATGAGGTGATTGGTGGCCAACCTTTCACGATATTTTCATTCATTTGAAAATAGTTTAACTGATTATAATACCATTACCATGAGGTTCCTTTTGACAGAACAGGGAGCTAGTAGACTATGGGAGCACAGCTTTGAGCAAAAACTCTTAACTTTTTAAATACAGATTACTTCTGGGTTCTCCATTGCCTCTACTCTTTGGTCAATGGATGGAAATTATGCTATTTCTCTCCCTGATTTCTCTTGCCATTTTCTCTCTCTCTCTCCGTCATTTTTACTTTCTTTCTCTCCATAAACTCTCACTGTAGCTCCTCAAGTTCTGGCTGATTTGCACAGCTTTTGACCTGCCCAGTGTTTCCTTAATTTAATACCCTAACTCTTTGATGAATGTTTTCTTTCCCCTATATAACAGGTTTCTCTCTCTGATCAATGTGTCCCCCAAAAAATTTGTCAAATATTTCACAACCAAAATATTATATAATTATTCATCATTGCCTTGATAACATTATTTCAGTTTTTAATACATTTAAATATTTTTAATATTTTTAAAAAACTGAAGTAGATTAACTATGTGTTTAATTTTTTTATAATCTATGAGGTAAATTTTTGGGGTTTTTGGTAAGAATTAGACTTGCAAAGGAAGAAAGTGGAATAAAACAGACAGAGTTAGAAGAAATGACAGATGTTGAGTCCCTTTCTCCCGGTTACCTGACATGTGACCACTGCCAGACTCTGCATCCCTGGAAGCAGCTGATAAGGTCTTTTGCATTACAAATTGCAGCAGCTCCATCTCTCCACCTCTAGGAACAATTGATGATCAGCTGAGAGTCCTGACACAATCTACAATCACCTTTGACAGCAAAAATGCTTCATTAACAAATAAAAGAGAAAATAACATTAGGTTTATGAATTGATAATTTCCCTTTGTAGAAATTAACTTCCTCCTATTAAGTAGAATGAGGAGACCAAATTTAGATTTCAGTGTAAGGGATGCATTGGATTCAATTATAGCTCTAATATTTACTCAGCAGGAAACCTTAGGAAAGTTACTTAATCTTTCTGAACCTCAGTTTTGTCATTTATAAAATGAGGATAATAATCTATGTACCTCACAGGACTGTTACTAAGGTTAAGATATCAAGTAAAGCAGTTGCCACATCTCATATTGTCTATTTAGTATTCAAATAATTATATTTTTAAGAGATATGTAAACAGTTAAAAAATACATATTAATAATTAGTTGAAAGTCAAAGAAAAATTATCATATGAACCTGTATTCATGTCAGCCTTTGTTATGCTTCTTGTCATGTTAATTTCTAGGACTCTTTAAATAAATGATGCTATATCTACTACTATGTATGCCATCAGTATAAAGAAAGGTGTACATATGCATTTGTCAATATGAAAAGATTTCCAATGTAATAATTAGTAAGCTCACTTCTATCATCTCTCTAAATTTTATTTATCTTTTAAAAATTGCATTTTCAGCTATGATTAATTTTTATTTCAATAATCATCCAGTGTATAACCTGTGGACATAAAATATGCAAGAGTATAAAATCATATGGAATCAATAACAAGAAAAATGTTTGTCAATTATAAATGTGCACGTGCTGTTTACCTTGATTATTTAACATACTGTTTTCAATTGAAGATGTTGTATGCATAGCCTTATAATTTAAAGTTGTGTCTAAAAAGTAGACCAGTCTTAAACATACGAATTTTATTAACTTACACTTAGAATTTGCTAGCATATATTTTACACATATGATTTTTGAAAAATGTTAATTCTGGAAAAGCCAAATGAAAAGAGAAATAATTCTGCTCTCAAAAATATCAGTTTAATTTGGAATCTGTAACAAGTTCTAAAATCCCTTCTGCTATAGAACATTAAACAAAATATTAATGACTAATCATAGATCAAGGAAGAAATTTGACAGGACACCTTGATCAACTTCCAGCCTGAATCGACAACAAAGAATGATATGGCCTGATTTTAAAGACTTTCAAAGACCCAGTGATACCACAACTTTTCTTAGGTGACTGACTGTTTCAGTATTTAATCACGACTTTCCTCAAGAAATTCTTCCTCTGTCTCACCTAATGCTTTGCTTGTAGTTTTCTTCCTCTCCTCCTCCTCCTCCTCCTCCTTATTCTTCTTCTTCCTCCTCCTCCTTCTTCTTCTTCCTCTTCTTCCTCTTTTTTCTCTTCATCCTCCTTTGTTTAAAAATTTGTTTAAAAGTCACTTTACCCTAATTGATATGTAGAAGGGGTTCTTCATTAAGAGGGAAAATTGAAATTTTCTCATTTTAAGCCTCGCATTTCTCATATTCTAAAACTTGTCATGATACTGACCTCCAGATCTGCTTGTGAATATGAAACTCATTACTGTTCCTGAGACATAGAACTATTACTTTGGCTGAAGACACAAATATTTCCCATCCATGGCTTTGCATTCTGTCATAGTATTTTCTTATATTATATCTCAGAGTTTTTCTTTTTTATGCTAAGAAACAAAATTATTCCTTGACATTTTTAAAAAAATATTGTTAACATTTCACTTTGAGATAGTTTTCTTCAAAATATACAAATTTTGAGAGTCTTATATCCAAAGAGATAGAGTCTTATATCCAGAAAGGTTAGGAGCATATTATAGAAAACAATTTTGTAAAGCACAGATTTTCAATTATGTCTGCTCTACATGACAACTGCTACTTAAAAGTATGTTGGTATCGTTATGATTGGGAGAAAGGAGGAGAGAGATTATACTGAATGTTGGATGCGAACATCCTTGGATGATTATGAGAGCTTTATTTTGAATAATAGGAGGTAAGCTGTTTGGAGATCTAAGTTTTAGCCTTGCTGGATTTGCCATATGTGAAGTGAGTTTCTTCCCTTGTGTTCAAGTTCTCTCTGCCTTATCCCCATCTAGCTTTTTCACTGTTGCATTCCCAGTACCTAGAAGAGTATCTGGGACAAAATTGTTGACTGACTCTGTCATTCTTCTTCCATCTAACAGCTTGGGAAATATTGTAGCACTAGATGTCCATTATAATCTATGCTCATTTTAGAAAAAACAAACAAAATTTTTTAAAAAAACAGAATTTGTTTGAGGTGCCACATGGAATCAAGGAAATCCTTTATCTTGCTATAATTAAAAAAACCAGATTTTTCTGAGAAAAATTACTGCCCAAAAATAAGTTGCGGTTGAGGTATAGCATCAGGATGAACATCTTATTTAAATGTGGCAGAAGTAGTTCTACATTGCATAAATAGAGTTCATTTTTTTCTTATATCAGATAGCTATCAGATAGCTATTGAGAATGTTTCTTATCTAATTCATCATGGCTCAAAGTGGGTATCCCAGGATCAATCAAATTATATAAGTCAAACTCTCTCATAGTGAATATTTTCTTCTTGAAGTATAACTATAGCTATCAAGTTAACAACTCTCAGTTTTAGGGTAAGTAAGAAGAAAAAAGGAAAAAAGAAATAATAATGATTCCCACCAAAATGACAAAGATTAAACAAACAAAATTTATTCATATCGTATAGCTCCAATGTAATTAATGCAATATGATATATAAACATAAGAGGATTAACTTTAATTAGAAATTTACTTCTAATAAGCATGCAACATAATTATATTATAATTAGCATTTTGAATTTAAATATCTCAGTACTCAGACACAATACAGTGCATAAAGTTTCTGTTCTTTGTCTTAATATTATTTCTGCATGGTTTCATCCACATTTCTCAGAGACTTCTCTATTGCTACCAACACATTGCCTTATTTGCCAGGATTCATTTTAACCACATCCATGGCAAGACAAATTATGCAGCCACAATATTCTAAGCAAATCTCTTTATTTCATTTTTTTTATAGAGAATGCTTCTCAGCTTCTGGGTGTTTTCCTTCTTAGACATCTAAGCCTAATAAATTTTAAGTGTAATCTTACATTTAAAAAATCTAGTAAAAACAAATGAGAAAATATTTCCTAAATAGAATCTTTGAACAATTTAAAGAATAATAGAAACCCTTTCGACTAGATAGTCATTTTAGATACCCCTAGCAAATAACTTTAGTAAAATGAGCAATCCAAAAATGGTGCATTTGATAAGAACTTAGCTTCAAGTGGATGTCATGATGAATTGAGGAAATGTAACCCTGTGCTTGGGGACTTGACTAAATTTTGTTGGAAGCACAAAATATATCTTGCTAAAGAAAAATAGAACAATAATCAATGAAAGACTTCCAGATAAATATAAAGCATATACACATACCACCAAAATACATTATATAAAAGGTTTTAAATCCTTCTTTGAGATTGTAGAAGTCAGTCTTAGTTCTCCTTGAGGGATACAAGGGCTCTGTTCACAATGACAGCCTTCATCAGGACACAGAGACACAGCAGTTCTGAAATCCACATGTCGAACATGTGGAGCTATGACATAGAAGAGCCCAGGTTCCTGAATCACTGCTCTAAATAGAGCCATTCTCCTGTGAGAAACATCTCTTTTGTACTTTACAGGCATGAAAAATAAACACTCATGTTTAACCCATTATCCATTCTGGGGTTTGTCTGCTGTAGCAACTATTGTGACCTTAATCCATCTAGCTAAAGAAAAAGCTATCTTCCCCAACTCTGGCTATGAAAGAAATATTGATTTTAAATTTTTAGGTTTGAAATAATTTGAACTTTACTGTGGCTGTCGAGGTTTGTAAATCTTTTTAGTGGTCACACCTACAAGTTGCTTTTGATCATCTAGTCATATGCTTTTGATGAAGCACATTAAAATCAGGGGTGGGAGACTGTGGCCATTTTTAACTTGTACTAATTTATCTGTTTCAAGGATTTCAAATATTTTCAATTTTTATCACCCTGAATTTTGAAAAACCTACTAAAGCAAAAATAGTATGTAGTTTTTCTCAGGGCTGAATTGTGGCACCCAATTCGTTGCCTATCAGACAGTGCTATTATCAGTCCTTAGGGTCTAAGTTTGAACTGTGTTGTTGACCTATATAACTGTTCTATCTTTTAAAATGTAATACATCATGGAGTGGATTTCTATTGTGTACCAAAAAATGAAAATGAGAAACAAGTTATTAAAATAACAATCTCGGTGGTGAAGAAAATAGGAAAAAAGCTGGAAAATGCACAGTAATGAAAAATATGATATCACAAAGGTCCTGTCAAATTATAATAAATTAATTTAGTGGGTAAATTTGCTATAATTGCTTCTTGGCAACATGAGAAGACCTGTGGCTGCTTCTCAAGCCGAGTGTGGACATGTGTGGGCTGACTGAGCCTGAGTCAGTCCTACCTGCTTATGTGTCCCATCCAGACCCGGAAGAAAGCAGAAAGGAAAACTCTGTTTACTGAATTTAAAATGAATCTGATCTGGAGCACTCAGAATTGAGTGACATTACAGTTTCTTCCATTGGGCAGCATAGGAATCTAAAATAGAGATTACGTTGAGATAGAAAAGCTACATGTTGCCCATTGCTATGCCAAGCCAGGAGCAACCCCTTCCTATACTGAGTGATTTAATGTAAAATATTGCTTAATATTTACAATGTTATGACTTAAGTACTATTAGTATTATTTACATCTTGCAGATAAAGGTTTAGTGAAACTAATTTACTTGCTCAAAGTCACATGACAAGCTGTAAAACTTCAACTCAACACTTTGTTTTTCCCCAAGCTCATATGCTTAACCCTTGTACTCAATGCCCTCAGTGTAGCTGGATACCATTGGAAAGTATTAGGTAAGGTGTTTTTTAAAATTTTTTTCGTACTTTCCTTCATCTTGTGCTTTTACTTTATTTTGGCCAGTTGATGCAAGATCACCATTGTGCCAAGTATTAGTAGAATCGAGAATAAAACTATTAAATTCCTGATGCTAAAACCAAGAAAAAAAAATAAATGAACTCCAGATAAATACGAGGATCCAAAACTATACAGACTCTCTGCCCATGTCCCTCTGGCTTCACAGAGAACTCCCTGCCTTCTGTGGCAGGGCAGGCAATCACGCAGTGGCTGGATGGGATGCATAAGCAGGTGGGACTGAGGCAGGCTCAGTCAGTCCACACTCAGCTTGAGGCGCAGCTGGGTCTTCTCATGTTGCCAAGAGTCATGCACAACACTGAGAAGCAGAGGACTTGGAAGAATATCATAATCCTGAGGAGATGACTCCATTCTAGTACATAACATATGCTGTGAATCCAGGCAAGAAGACAGGAACTTGAGCAGAAGCAATTACAGAGAGGCATCAACCCAGGACCACCTGCCTCCCTCCACCCAATGCTATGATTGACCCTCACCCCTCAGATTTTTAGGCCTGTCCAGGGAAAAGGCAGAAGGGAAACTCTGTTTACTGAATTTAAAATGGATCTAATTCGGAGAACACAGAATTTCGTGACATTACATTTTCTGCCATTAGGCAGCATAGGAATTTAAAATAGAGATTAAGATGAGATAGAAAAATATACTTACAATATGTGCACACGAAACTACAGAGCTTTAGGTACTCCCATATAAAAAATGTGTTGTTCACAGGTTTGTGTTTCTAACATTGTGTTTACTTTTGTGCACACTTTTGTCCATAATCTCACACTCTTAGGACCTGGATGAATTCTCATAAGGAATTGTAGATTATGCAGAAAACATTTTCGAGAGCAGCATGGGAAGGAAAATGGAAAGAGTAAGATGCTTAGCACTTAGTAGATGCTTGAAAATTATTTGCTGAATTTAGCAGCAAGACGATTAAATGGTCCCATATTATCACCCTCCTTTTACATACAAATCTCCACAAATAAATAACTCAGGAAATAGACACTAGATCCAGTGAATGTCTTCTTTTCGCTCTATAAATTAGTTATCTATCATATGTCTTATCTGAAACTTCAACACTTACATTCCTAGGTAATTCCCCGGGAGGATAATTTCTAAGAGGGTGTCAGAATTGCTAGCACATGACTGTCCACAAAAGGAAACAAATTGTTAAAATATATGTGCATGCATTTTATTGTCTCTATGAATTCACTTGAAAATAAAGGGTAATTGTTAGTTAACTATCTTCTAGAAAGCAAGAAGTGTGATTCACTTCTTTCTTAATAAGTCAAACTCATTTCTCATTCCTTGAAACTTTGGGATTCAATCATGCTAATAAGAAGAGCAAACATTTTTAGCCTTCCTAGAGCTGTAGTTAATTGATGCTAGTTATTAAAATCAGTTGTCAAATATCCGTAAGTTCATTGCAATCTTCTGCACACAGTAAAGACTTTTTAAAACTAAGAAAGTTTACAAATGATTTTACTCTATAATTGCCTTTCTGTCTATGTTGTTAGATTTCTTTGCTAAAAAAAAATTCTATAGGAAATTTTTCAAGTTGTATAATGAGCAGAAAGTATAAACTTTTATGGTTATTGCCATGCCCACCTAGATGTAGCCACTGTCTCATTAGGAGAAAAATCAATATTATGCAAAATGGTTAAAAGAAAAGGAAAGGCATTAAATCCAAGGAGAAACTAAACAGCACAGGGTCTGGCATTGTAAGTGATAGAGTGCTGTCCCCAAGGAAGGTAAGCCATCTTCTTAGAGCAATCCTGGATGAATAAATAATAAATGTTATGGTAGTAGAAAGTGGTTGTGTTTTCTGCTAATGAAATTAAGAAGTTGAAACTAAGCTACTTTATAAACTTGAAGAACTGTCTTTTATTAAGTGGATTAACTGAATTAATACTTATAGCTGCATTAATCTTCCTTATTTAAAACAAGCAAGTTTTAACAAATGAAAACATGACATGGTCTAGGTCAACTTTTATCTATAGCAGCAGTGAGTCTTTAAAAATACTAAAAAGAAAGAAGATATTTACCTTATCATATTGCAGGACTGGGAAGCAAATGCTTTTCTATAAAATCCTTAGTGAGTATAAGACTGATTATCTTGGTTGACTAATGTATTGGTAGGAGAGAAAATTGCTGATAACTAAAACCATAAAATTGAGTTTCTGTAATCTATTAATTTATAAAAATAAAAAACCTATATATCTTTCTCTCTGAAGATAATAATTGATTAATAAATATTTGTATATGGTTTATTATATCCTCTGAGTTATTGGTCTAAGTAACCCTCAGGAGTGACATGGCCCCTCCCAAAGACTGGGGCATTCATATACTCCATCCAGGGGACCAGAGCCTACCACAGACACATCAGATTACCTCAGTAACTGGCTCCTCCATGCAAACTGCAATCAACGACAGAGAGGATAACCCCACAGCTTAACTCAGTGCCTTCCATCTCAAGTTATTAAAGAGCAGTGGAGTCATACCCACAAGTGTGATCCACAAGGTAGGAGATTAAGCTGGGTGACCAAACTTACTAGTTTTCATTGGCAAGAGGAGACAACAACAGGCCAGAGGTAATGCAACTTGCTAAGATACCCCTAAGACAACACAGGACCAATGCGCTTCTCCCCAGCACTGTCAAGAAACGACCCTTGGGGACTTGGAAATAGGGCCATAAACCAGTTCTAGCACCCCCTCCACCCTAGCTACCCCTACGACCAAGTAGCCTAATGAGAATGAGTGAGTGAAAGAATGCAAGAGACGTGAAAGATCAGAGGGAAAAGTCACCCCCAAAAGAAATCATAAGATCCTTAACAAGGGATACCAACTTAAATGAAATGATTAAAATGACAGAGGAAGAGGCAGGGTGTGGTGGCTCACGCTGTAATCCTAGCACTCTGGGAGGCCGAGGCGGGTGGATCGTTTGAGCTCAGGAGTTTGAGACGAGCCTGAGCAAGAGCAAGACCCCATCTCTACTAAAAATAGAACGAAATTAGCTGGACAACTAAAAATATATATATATAAAATTAGTCAGGAATGGTGGTGCATTCCTGTAGTCCCAGCTACTTGGGAGGCTGAGGCAGGAGGATCACTTGAGCCCAGGAGTTTGAGGTTGCTGTGAGCTACACTGATGCCATGGCACTCTAGCCCGGGCAACAGAGTGAGACTCTGTCTCAAAAAAAAAAAAAAAATGACAGAGGAAGAATTCCAAATACATATTGTAAGAAAACTTAATGGAATTGAAGAGAAAATAAAAACCTAACACAAAGAAGCCACAAGAACAATATAGATAATGAATGAAAAATTCTGTAATGAAATTGAAATATTGCAAAAAAAACAAACAGAAACACTGGAAAGGAAAGAGGCATTGAAGGAACTATAAAACACAGTGAAAAGACTTAAGAATAGGATGAATCTCACAGAAGAAAGAATCTCAAAGCTTGAAGATAATGCCTACGTGCTAAACAAATCAAATGAAGAAAAAGAACACAGAAGCAAGACACATTGACAAAGCATACAATAAATGTGGTATTATGTAAAGAAACCAAACATAAGAATTATAGGCATCCCAGAGAGAAAATACACAAGGGCTGGAAAATCTATTTCTGGAATAATGGAGGAAAATTTACCTGGCCTGGCCTTAATCTAGATGTCCAGGTACAAGAAGCACACAGAATTCCAGGGAGACTCAATGTGAAAAGGCAATCACCATGTCACATAGTCATGAAGCTGGCCAAAGTAAACACAAAAGAGACAATCTTTTGAGTAGTAAAATGAAAACAGCAGGTAACCTACAAAGGAAAACCTATCAGACTAACTAGACACTGCTTAACAAATCCTTACAAGCCAGAAGGAACTGGGGACCCATTCTCAATCTTCTTCTCCTGGAATTCTTTATCCTGCAAACTAAGCTTCTTATATGAGGGAGAAAAAAAGACTTTCCCAGAAGAGGGGCTAGGGTCAATCATAGCATTCATTGGGTGGAGGGAGGCAGCTGGTCCTGGGTTGATGCCTCTTTGTAATTGCTTCTGCTCAAGTTTCTGTCTTCTTGCCTGGGTGACCAAAAGCTTACAGTGCCCTGATAAGTAATGTAAGTAATCAAATTGAGACATGTGTAAGGAAATAAATATATTATTTTCTATCTTTCTTAGAATAAATTTCCATCTTAGTTTGTTACCTTAACTTTGATAGAAATGTGAATCTGAAGAAATTTTTCCTCTCTCATAAGAAAAAATTTGCTTGCATAAGAATTATAAATTGTTCTATCCTAAAAGAAGAAAATGAGCATTTATGCTTATAATTTTAACTTCAAGTCAGGGAGATTACTAGAATGATCTGTAGCAAAATCTAGGGTACCGGCTCTATGTTCAAGGGATATCTTATTCTCAATCCAAATCAACTGTTACCCTGAAGAAATTTATGCCAAATATGGTAAGATCTGATCTTTCAAGATAAGGCAGAACACACATTTTACATCTATCTCAGACTTCTTTTTTCCCTAATCCCCCTGAAAGATAGAAATTTGACTTGTCATTTTATTTATTCAACTAGCATTTCTTTGTTTGCAAGAAATACTTGTTCCTTTTATTCTTTCTTAGACTCATTCAAGAATAGTGAAATTAAACCCAGAGAGATACAGAGATTGGCAGAAAACTTTAGAAAAGTTATGAAACAAATTCACAAAAGTTTAGCAAGGTAATTGACTTCTGGCATTTAAATACAGAAGAGACAATAATCTGCAAATATTTTGTTTGTTTTGTTTTATTTATTTTTATCTTTAGTTTTTATTTGAGTATAATCTTTAAGGCTAGGGCTAGGTAGTTTACATCATGTAAGTAAAGCTTCATGGGGATAACTGACAGTTATTATAAAATTTATGTATACATAATACTTTATTTGGTTTTTTAACTTATTTCTAAAAATAAATTTTTCCTCTTAAAATAGCTACCAAAAAAGTACTTAAACTGGCAAAAAAAGAAACCCTGAAATACAAACATGTGCACAACAATTTGACCTCTACATGTAATAGGCAGCAATCACTGTAATATGGAGATGCCTCAAAGACCTACAAGTAGAACTACCATTTGACCAAGCAATCCCATTACTGGGCATCTACCCAAAAGAGCAAAAGTCACTCTATGAAAAAGACACCTGCACTCAAATGTTCATAGCAGCGCAATTCACAATTGCAAAGATGTGGAAACAACCCAAGTGTCCATCAATAAATGAGCGGATTAATAAACTGTGGTATATGTATACCATGGAGTACTATTCAGCTTTAAGAAACAATGGTGACATAGCCCCTCTAATATACTC
>CAUYSK010104243.1:0-25000 GCA_963575035.1 Avahi laniger
GTCGCTCTATGCAATTTTGACATACCCAAGGGGTAAATAATGTGTGTGAAGCACTTTGGGAGGCTGAGGCAGATCACTTCAGCCCAGGAGTTCAAGACCAGTCTGGGCAATATTATGAGACCCCAACACTACAAAAAATTAAAAAATTACCCAGGCATGGTGGCATGCACCTATAGTCCTAGCTGCCTGGGAAGCTGAGGCAAGAGAATTGCTTGAGCCCAGGAGTTCAAGACTGTAGTGAACAATGATCGTGTCATTGCACTCCAGCCTGGGCAGCAGAGTGAGACCCTGTCTCCAAAAAAAAAAAAAGAAAAGAAAAGAAAAGAAAAGAAAATGCATGTAGTCAGAGGGAGGGGATGAGCACCATTGATTTAGTGTGCCTAGGCTTAGGTTATATGTGTGCTCTCAAGCAAGCTTCCCAACAACTTGGCTCTTTAGGGACCATGATCAATTAGTCAATCAATCATTTAATCAATCAAATACTCATTGAACTTGGAGCCAAACACTTGGCCATGCAGAGCAAGATCAGCCTAGACTGCAGGTAGACCACATTCCCCTAGAACTGGAGAAAAGGCAGCTGTGGTGTGGCTGCTCCTCTTCCTCTAAGCGCTGAACCTTGCAGGAGCAGGTCAAATGCTCCAAGAGGTTTCTGACCTCAGAACTAGCCTGTCTTTGGGGGACTTTACAATCCCCTCGCTAGTAACTGCCACTGGTCCCTGTCAGGCCATTGTAAATAAGCAATCACAGTAAAAAGAATGCCCTTGTAATGCAAACACAGTCACATACCATTCCTCAGCTGCACCCTCCCTCCCTGCCAACCTCCCTGCCTCCCCGCTCACTACGCCCAAGTCTGCTCACATGAAATTCTGCAGCCACAACAACGAATGGTAGCAGTCGGCAAATTGAGATCAGTTGTGGTTATTCGATTGTTCATTTTAACTTTTTATTATAGGGAAAATTTCAAACATATACAAAAGTAGAAAAAACAGTATAACAAACCCTCATTTATCCATCACCCACATCCAGTTCTCATTTTTAAGCAAATTCCAGAGCACTTACCACTTCGTTAGGAAATCGTTCAGTATGTATCTCTAAAATACAATAATTCTCTTATTAGAAGCATAACCACAATACCATTATCACACCTAAAAGTTCTCAGTAATGATCTAACACATCAAATATTATTTATATTTATTTTACCAACTGGTAAACCAGCTTTTCTACCAAAACAAATATTGCATTTCCATCAACTTTCTTTTCCCTCTCCTGGTGCAGAATCAGCCCCGTGTTGTTGAGGTGAACCCCCTCCATCCCCAGCTGGGAATGGTGTTCTCCTTGCATCCCTCCCTGCGTGACTCTGGCCCAGGGACATCCTTTATTCCCTTACCTGGGATACTTCATGACATTTAAGGAAAATTCTGAGCTGTTTTCTTAGCTCTCAAGCTGGACAGAAAATAATTACAACAAATTTGAGATCCCAGCCCTGACTCCAAAATCCCTCCAGGGTATTCATTATTTTATTAATGCTTTTGTTGTGGACTTTAAGCATTGAGTCCTTTACTTAAAAGAATCTTTGGGTTTTGTTTTTACTAACAACCCAAAATGCAATTTCAAATGCTGAAATACAAAACAATGCTATTCAGAACAGCTTTCTAGCCAAAGCCTCCTGCTGTCTGGCTGGGAAGGCAGTTGAAAAGAAAACTCTACCCGGTGGTGGTCTTATTCACTCAACTGAAGTGTTTATTGGGCATCAACGACATGTGTACCTGGCATTGCACAAAGGCTGTGAGGAGTGTCCTTTCAGGGACCTTGTACTCTAGTCAAGGGAAGACATTTGCACAAATCAGATGACTAACACTCACGGGCAATCAGGAGCTGAAGGAGCAGCTCAGAACACGGTCAGTGCGTTCCCTCCAGCTGCGGGGTAGATCTTAGAGGAGGCGTCAGGAACTGTGCCAGGAAGGCAGAAAGAGGAGGGGGCGAGAGCAAGTGCAAGGAGGACTCCGGAGGATGAGCAGGCCCTGCTGGCTGGAGCAGAGGCAGCGAGGGGGACGGGAGACAGAGAATCTGGGAGAAGGGCCGGGCCTCACTCAGATGGAAGCTGTGGAGTGAGGTTCAGTGAAGGGCAGAGCTGCCAGGCAGAGCAGCTGTTCTGGAGGGCAGATGCCAACTTGCGAATGCTGGCGCCAGGTCCAGCGCCAGGGCATGCAGAGACCAGCAAGGCGGAATGTGGGGCCAGGTCTGAGGCCAGGTCAAGGTGGGAAGAGAGACCTCAGGAGAGCCTGACTGGGGTGAAGGCAGAACTGCCCCTCACTCTCCACCCGGCCAGGAGCGCAGGAGCCTTTCCAGTCCTTCCTGCTGCCCCTGAGCTTCACCTGGTTCGACAGCCCGCTGGTCCTCTTGCCGACCTCTCCTGGCCCAGATCTTGCCCAGATCCCCAGGTTTTTGTTCCTTAGTCTCCTACCCAGTGCTCCTCAGTCCTGCTTTCCCCGAAGCCCTGGAAGTGAGACCTAATTGACCCCTCTTCTCTCACCCTTGACAGGCCACGAACTCCTTGCTTTCTGGACCTCAGACACTTTCCCTTGTCGCTCCACTCTCGCCCTCTACTCGGAGCTTGACTGCTGTCTGTCTGTCTGAAGTCCTACCCCTATCTCAGATCACTTCCTCACAAACCCTGACTGTGTAATTAGATTTAAAAATTCAACTTCAAATCCACTCAGAGTGAATTTTAATAAGATGATGGTGTTCGGCTTGGTAAGAAAATGGGATAGCTGAGTGGTCAGCGCATGGCCAGTCCATGACATCTTGACAGCCACCAGGGCTCTGGCTTCCCCTGCCACCCTAGGCTTATTCGGAGTGAAATACGGACCTAAAAGTACTATTTCCAGTGAACAGAAAGGAAAGTTGTTTTTCTTAAATTAACTTGGTTTGTAGAATAGAAGCCTCTGAGCCAGATGACATCTTAGATTTCTTCCAGCTTAAAAATTTATATTTGTCGTCTTGCTTTTGCTAAATTGAATAGCTTGAATAAATTTCACAGTTTTCAGAAACTAACTGGGTTTCATGTAAGTTTTTATCCCCACATCAAATGATTCTTGGCTTTAATGAGTTCACTCACTCTACACTTTACATCTGATTGTCTACAACATTTTCCAGGAAGAAGTGGTGGAAATCAAAGCTGCCCCTGCTGCAAAATCAGCCTGTGTTACATGGTGACCGTTGGCTCTGAGCCCTAGACACTAGGCTTCTACCTCTGCTCAGCCTTCAGTGAGGAGTGGGCTCAGTGGAGACATTTCTTAGGGGCCAGCCTGTCCGTGCTCAGAGTTGGGTACCTTTTACCCACACCAGGATTTATGTAGCCAAGAAAATTCTGGAAGTCATATTACAAAGTAAAGTGAGATTCAAAACCAAGGGAAACTCTATAAACCCAGGTTGCCAATATTGCTGTAAAAGTCAGGATATTTTCAGTTGTAAGTGACAGAAACCAAATACAGACTTTTTAAAACAAAACAAAGGAATTAATTGGTTCACATAACCAATAGGTCCAGGGAGTGTATGGCTTCAGGCATGGCTGAATCAGGAGCTCATATACTATCTATAGGAAACTTTCTCCCCTTGTCTTGTCTTTGTTTTCTTTTGTATGGGCTTCATTCAAAGATAGGCAAATATGACCACTAGCAGTTTCAAGTTTTTATTCTGCCAGCTTAAAACCAGAAGAAAAGCTAGTCTCTTTTTTTTAATAGTTAGAGCTTTCTTGAAATACAATTCACATATTAAACAGTTTGCTCACTTAACATATACAAGTATACAAGTCAATAATTTTTAGTATATTCACATTATGCAACCATTATCACAATCAATTTAGAAAATTTTCATCACCCCGAAACAAAACCTCATACTCTTTAGCAGTCATTCCTCATTTCTCCCTAACTCCCACCTGCCCAGCCCTAGACAACTACCAATCTACTTTTTGTTTCTACATCTTTGCCTATTCTGGAAATTTCATATAAATGAAATCATACAATAGTTGATCCTTTGTGATTTTCACTTCTTTCACTTAGCTTAAGGCTTTCAAGGTCCCTCCATGTTGTATCATGTATAGTACTTTCTTCCTTTTTATTGCCTAAATAATATTAATATTTCATTGTATAGATACATAACATCTAATTTAACCATTCATTAGTTGATGAACATTTGGGTTGCTTCTACCTTTTGGCTATTACGAACAATGCTGCTATAAACATTAGTGTATACGTTTTTTTGTGGACATGTTTTTATTGCTCTTGGGTAGATACCTAGGAATGGAATTGCTGGGCCATATGATAATTCTATGTTTAACCTTTTGAGGAACTGCTAGAGACTGTTTTACAAAGCGGCTGCACCATTTTACATTCCCACCAGCACTGTGTGAGGGTTCCGGTTTCTCCACATCCTTGCCAGCACTTGTTGCTATCTGCCATTTTGACTACGGTCAGCTTTGTGGGTGTTAAGCGATATCTCATCATGGTTTTGATTTGCATTTCACTGATGGCTGATAACATTGAGCATCTTTTCATGTGTTTATTGGTCCTGTATATCTTTTCTTTGGAGAAATGTCTATTCAGCTCTTGTGCCCATTTCAAAATTGGATTATTTATCTTTTTATTATTAAGATATGAGTTCTATAGATTTTAGATACAAATCTTCATCATATATAGGATTTGCAAATATTTTCTCCCAATGTAAGGGTTGTCCTTTCACTTTATTGATGGAATTCCTTGAAACACAAAAGATTTTAATATTGATGAAGTCCAATTTATCAATTATTTTTTGTTATTTTTTGTACTTTGGGTGTCATACCTAAGAAATATTGCCTAATTCAAGGTCAGAAATATTTACCTCTTTGCTTTCTTATGAGAGTTTTAAGGTTTTCATTTTTACAGTTAGGTTTTTGATTCATTTTGAGTTAGTTTTTGTAAATGGTGTGTGGTCCAAATTCAGTCTTCTGCATGTGGATTTCCGGTTGTCTCAGTGCCATTTTGTTGAAAAGTCTCTTCTTTCCCCAACTGAATTGTCTTGGCACTCTAATTAAAAAATCAATTTACCAAAAATATGAGGGTTTATTTCTGGACTCTCAGTTCTATTCCATCAACCTATATGTCTGTTTTCATGCCTGAACCACATTGTCCTCAATTACTTAGCTTTGTAGCAGTTTTGAGATCAGGAAGTGTGAGTCCCCCAACTTTGTTTTTTTTAAGATTCCCTTCACTATTTTGGGTCACTTGAATTTCCATATGAATTTAGGATCTCTTATGAATTCCTATGAAGAAACCAGCCGGGGTTTTCACAGATATTGCATTGAATCTATAGATCAATTTGGAGAGTATTGCCATCTTAACATCACTAAGTCTTCTGATCCATGAACATGGAGTGTCTTTCCATGTGTTTAGATATTAATTTCTTTCAGAAATATTTTTTAGTGTTCAGAGTGTAAGTTTTGCACTTCTTTTCTTAACCTCATTCCTAGGTATTTTATTCTTTTTGATTCTATTGTAAATGGAATTGTTTTCTTAATTTCCTTTTCGGCTCGTTCATTGCTACAATATAAAAATACAGTTGTTTTTGTATATTGATTTTGCATCCTACAACTTTGCTAAATTCTTTTATTGGGTCTAATAGCTTTCTTGTGGATTCCTTAGTATTTCCTACATACACAATCATGTCATCCACAAATAGAGGAAATTTTACTTCTTCCTTTCCAATCTGGATGCCTTTTATTTCTTTTTCAGGCCTACTCGCCCTGGCTAGAACCTCCAGTACAATGTTAGATAGAAGCAGTGATGGTGAACTTTCCTTTTCTTGTTCCTTATCTTAGAGTAAAAGATTTCAGTCTTTCACCATTAAGTATTATGTAAGCTATAGAGTTTTCACAGATGTTCTTTATTGAGTTGAGGATGTTCCTTTCTATTCTTAGTTTGTTTAGGGTTTTTATCAAGAAGGTGCATTGGATTTTATCAAACCCTTTTTCTAGGTATATTAAGATGATCATGTGGATTTTGTTTTTTATTGTATTGATATAGTGTATTACATTAATACACTTTCAATCTTTCATTCCTGGGATAAATCCCACTTGGCCATGGTGTACAATCATTTTTATATGTTGCTGGATTCTGATTGCCAGTATTTTGTTGAGGATTTTTGTTTCTGTGTATATAAGAGATATTGGTCTGTAGATTTCTTTTCTTGTGATGTCTTTGGTTTTGGTATCAGAATAATTTTGGTTTCATAGAATCAATAGGGAAGTGTTCCTTCCTCTTCCACTTTTGGGAAAAGTTTGTGAAGAATTGCTATTAATTCTTTTTTTTTTATAATTTTTTTTTTGCTTTTTTTTAATTTCAGCATATTATGGGGGTACAAATGTTTAGGTTACGTATGTTGCCCTTGCCCCCCCCCCAAGTCTTAGTTTCAAATATGTCCATTCTTCAGGTGGTGCACATTGCACTCTTTGTGTATGCATATACCTATCCCTTCCTCCCTCCTTCCCCCTATTAATTCTTCTTTAAAATATTTGGTAGAATTCACCAGTAAAGCCATCTAGACCAGGCTTTTCTTCATAGGGAGCTTTTTAAAAAAATTGATAATTGACTCTTTATTTGTTATAGGCCTATTCGAGTTTTCTATTTCTTCTTGACTAAATTTCCATAGTTTATTTCTTTCTAGGAATTTGTCCATTTCATCAAAGTTATCTAATTTATTGGCATGCAATTGTTCATATTACTAATATTCCCTTATAATCCTTTTCTGTAATGTCAGTAGTAATCTTCACTCTTTCTTTCCTGATTTTAGTAATTTGAGTCTTCTCTTTTTTTTTTCTTGATCATTCTAGCTAAAGATTGATCAATCTTGTTGATTTTTAAAGAACCAACTTTTGATTTCATTGGTTTTCTATATTGTTTTTCTATTCTCTATTTCATTTATTTCCACTCTAACCTTTTTATGTCCTTCCTTCTGCTAACTTTGGGCTTAGTTAGATCTTCATTTTCTAGGGTTTTTTTCTTCTTCTTCTTCTTCTTTCTTTTTCTAGTTTTTTAAGGTGGAAGCTTAGGATCTTGGTTTGGGATATTTCTTCTTTGTTAATGTAAGCATTTATGCTTATAAATTTCCCTTTAAGTGCTACACAAGTTTTGGTGTCATGTCTTTATTTTCATTCATCTCAAAGTATTTTCTAATTTCCTTTTTAATTTTTTTTAAATATAACCTATTGGCTACTCAGGAGTATATTATTTAATTTTCTCATATTTGTGAACCCCCAAATTTCTTTCTGTTATTGATTTCTAATTCCATTCCATTATGTACTTTGTATAATTTCAATTCTTTTAAATTTATTGAGTTTTTTTATGGTCTAGAATATGCTCTGTCCTATAGAATGTTCCATATGTAATTGAGGAGAATGTGTATTCTGCTGTAGTGTTCCATAGATGTGTGTTAGGTCTAGTTGGTTTATAATATTGTTCAAGTCTTCTATTTCCTTGTCTTCTGTATAATTGTTCTGTCCATTATGGAGAGTGAGATATTGAAGTCTCCAACAATGTAGAAAGTCCCTTCAAAAATTCCTGTGTTCCTGGAACCTCAGAATGTGGCCTTATTTGGAAAGGTCTTTGCAGATGTAATTAGTTAAGGCAAGGTCTTATTGGATTAGGTGTGCCCTAATACAATGATTGATGTCCTTAAAGAAAAGAGAGCAGAGATACACAAGGAGAATTCTATGCAATGACAGAAGCAGAGATTGGAGTAATGCAGCTTACAAGCCAAGGAGCTAGGACGAGGCAACCACCAAAAGCTGGAAGAGGCAAAAAAGGATCTTTCCCTAGATCCTTCAGAGATAGCATGGCCCTGCTGACACCTTGATTTAGAATTTTTGTCCTTCAAACTAAGCGAAATTTCTGTTGGTTTAAGCCACACGTTTGTAATATCTTATTATGGTAGCCTTAGGAAATTAATATGAACTATTATTGTGGACTTTTCTATTTCTTCCTTCAATTGTCGGTATTGCTTCAAGTAAGTTGGAGCTCTGTTGTTCAGTGCATATATGTTTATAATTATTATATCTTCCTGCCAGGTTACTCCCTGTATCATTATAAAACATCCCTTTTTATTTCTAGTAACGTTTTTGTTGTCTCAGAGACTATTTTTCTGATATTGGTATAGCTTCCCCAACTTTGTTGTGGCTGCTATTTGTATGATATATCTTTTCCCTCCTTTTATTTTCAACTTATTTGTATCTTTTAATTTAAAGTATGTTTCCTATTGTCAGTATAGAATTGAATGTTGTTTTTGTTAAACCAGGCTGACAATCTCTGCCTTTTGATTAGATTGTTTAATGTATTTACATTTAATGTTATTATTGATATAGTCAGATTTGCCAATGCCATTTTAGTTTTTTTCCTAAATGTCATCTTCTCATGTTATTTTTGTTCTTCTATTCCTCCTTTACTGCTTTCTTTTGCATTAAGTGAATATTTTCTAGTATAACATTTAATTCTTTTAGTAATTTTTGAGTATATTTTTGAGTTATCTTCTTAGTGGTTAGAGAAAGCTCTTTCTCAATAATTCCAACAAGAGACACAGAGAGGAGTTCTGTTGGTCCAGCTTGGGTCGTCCACTTGAGTTGATCACTGTGTTCTGATTAACCAAGCCTGGCTCATGTGCCCACCCTTGCAAATTTAGGTGATGTCACTTTCACCTAAATTCCATAAACTGAGAATGGGAGAGGATGATTCCCTAAAGGAAAATTGGCTATTGTTTCTAGAAGAAAAGTGTTCCAGGAAGGGATTAGGTTTGGCTTTGGGTAGCAGAAAACCTAAATAAAAGTGACATAGACATGATTGGGGCTCATTTCTCTCAAGTAACATGGTGTGTTGGTTTAGTATCTTAAGGATATCAGGACCAATTCTTTGGCATCTCCAATTTTTTAGGCCTTTCTCTCACAACCACAAGATGTCTGCTGAACTTCTGCTACCACACTCATATTCTAGGCAGCAGTTAAAGGAAAGGGGCCAGGAGGGAGGGTGACACCTATGTCCAGGAAGCACCGCTTTCCCAAAAATCTCTAGCTGACCTCCAAATCCTAGGTCTCAAGGGACATGACTATGTCATGCGGCCTCACTTAGTTGTAAGGAAGGCTGGGAACTGTAGTTTTTTCACCTGGGTATGTGACCATGTCCAACAACACTCAGGGAATGAAGCTAGTAAGAAAGAGTAAAAATTAGGCTGGCTGTCAGCCATGTCTGCTCCAAAGAAGGTCTGGATGTGGAGAAGGCAAAACACTAAAGTCTGCAAAAGAGGCAAATGAGCTCTGGTTACATGACAGCTGGCAGTAGAACATCTTTTGCTGGCTCTTTCTTTCACTGTTTCACTTTCCCTCTCCCCTCCTGGTGTTCCCTTCACCTCCCAAATAAATGACTTGCACTTGAATTATTTCTCAGGTTCATCTTCTGGGGGAACCCAAACTAAGACAGTTTATAGGAATTGTATGACTGAAAGATGTGGAAAATTGGGCCAGTAGTATTGGTAGCTAATAATGGAGGTTCTGGTGGATTAACTCATGTGATTGGGGGCAGGCAGCATGGGAGCACATGGCATTGCATCAGTGAGAAGACAGCTATAAGGACTGGAGGTAAACTTCGGATCCACCAGCATGCCATCAACCTCATGTCACCAGCCGCTGAATCACTGCTTCCAGCAAATGACATTTGCGCCACAGAGCTTTGCTCCTCACTTAGTGTCACCCAAATGTAGAAGACATATTTTGGGAGTCTCAGCATTTACTTTACCTTGTTCATAGTTTGTCCCTGCTTTTCGGGCTATATAGGTTTAAGGCTGCTTGGTTCTGCTTTCTTCTAGCATCTGATGGGGCTTAGCCAGAGTATTTCTAAAGCCAACCCCCATGCCACACACCTCAGTCAATTGTGAGTTGGTGATTCTCAGCTTTCCGGTTTGAACTGTTCCATGTGGCCCAACCAGAGATTTTAGTTGGAAGACAGGCCAGGGAGGAAGGGCTGGTGGGAGGAGACAGGTCTGGTTTTCTAGCATGCTGGTGACAGTCTCTGAGATCACAAGGAGAGCTCTCTAACCTGAGGTCTGAGGCACCCCATATAGAGGCCAAAACAGGCAAGCCTGGGATGGTGGCTTCTACAGCTACATGTATCTTACTTGGACCCATCTCCAGATCTTTCCTTCTGTGTCATCCTGACCAGGTGTGAGCCTACAGGCTAGGAGTCAAATCTGAGTGGTTGTATGTGTATCTCTCCTCTCTTGCCACCTCCTTACCTGTCATGGAATTTATTTCCACTTAACAGAGGGACCCTGAATCTAGAATAGCTGTGCCCTTTGGACTAAATGCCTTTGTATATCAAAGCAAAGCTTGGAGGTCCATGCACAAAGATTTACTCTTACTATAACACAGAGCACTGGGAGATGATTATGGAGCTGGGGAGAGGACTCTGACAAGAGGATGTTGGGAGGTGATGCGATGGAGGTTGAGATACTACCTGGGTCTCTAAGAAGAGATTCAAGATCCCCCACCCCCAGGGCTTGACCCAGGGTTGCAGGGAGGCAAGATGACAGGGACCACAGATCTCAGACCCAGCATGGAGTGCCAGCTTAGAGCAACGCTGGTAGAGGGAGGTGCCCAGGGGGGTGAGACTGGGATGGTGCTCCTGGAAGCCTCAGGCTACAGGTGCCACCAGAGAGTGCAGGCAAGTGCAGAGACCTGGAGCTGAAACAAGGAAGACTGGTAACAGGGACCTTCTGATCAGAGGCGATGGCAAGAATCACAGCCATCAGCAGGAGACCCTGCTCTGTACCCGAAGACCAGGCAGGAGCAGCCACAGCCTAGTCAGTAGTTGCAGGGAAGCCGGTGGCCAGGGTGAGGTGGGAGCCGTTCAGAGGAGGCTGGCAGGGACATGCAGCCCAGACCTTCTTCCCTGCCACACCATGAGAATTCATGTGCTTTCCTTGGCATTGAAAGCTGTTTGGAAAGGAGGAGGGGTAGGGAGATTCCTTGAGAAGTGAGCATCATTATTCCAGGCAGAAAGTTAACTTAGAATTAACTGAATATTTATACAAAAGAGGCATTCAAATTAGGAGAGGCAGAATTACCTTTAATTGGTAAATGTAAATGTTTTCTGCCCTTAGAGGGAAATAACTCTAAAGCAACATGTTGTCAAATGTGTGTGTGTGTGTGTGTGTGTGTGTGTGTATACACAAAATTACATTTTACGTACATCTGAGTCTTGGTAAGTAAACTTTGATATACCAGACACTTATTACGATCTCACTCAAATATCTTATTTTACGGATTAACAAACAAGCAAGCATGAGACCCAGAGCTGGCAAGGGGCAGACACCGGAGACAGGCCTGGGTCTTCCAGTCTCCTGACCAATGCTCTCCCTACCACACGCATGCCCCGTGTGTGCACTGCCCTGGTCTATCCGACGAGCTAAGTTTGATTCATTTCTAATCATGAAGCATTTGAAGATTCAAAATTGCGTAGGAATGAAAGCCCAGGAGGATGACAGAAACGGCGTGATGATAAATGCTGACTCTTGCAGGAGAAAATGTTCCTCATTTTTCCCGTGTGGATAATCAGCTCCCGCAGGCTTTGGCCTGGATGTGTCTTTGTTATGGGTCTCCAGCCTAATGCATAATGGATGAGGGCTGTCGTTAAGCATGCTGCAGGGACTTTGGCTCCTCCAAGCAAAATCAACGCTCAGATCAATCACCACCTATAAACAGCTGTGCTGTTGTCCTGGACTTGGAAGACAGTAAAAATAAATCTGTGATAAGAAGCAGGCTTATCTTCAGGACCTCAGGTCCAAGGGTGAGGCTGAAGATAGAGACCTCTGCTGGGTTATCACTTCACATTCTACAGTCCCCTGGGTTTCTTAGCAAAAGGTAGAGCAACTGCTGAAACAGCCATCTCTCAGGAGACAAAGCACCCCAGCCAGGCCAGAGTTACCTGTCACTCAGTTCCTGCCTGACAGCACCCTACCCTTCCCCGCAGCCTCCCCTACCACATCCAGGGAAGGAAGGCTTGCTGGATCCCAAGGACGCTTTGGGGATAAGCTGGCTATTTCTGGAGCCTTCCTGAGTGAAAGGGAACTGGGATTTCCCAAATCAGAGAATACTGTCCACTCTGATACTTCAGATCTGCCTCAAATTATCCCTCAAGGGGCCTGGATGTGTGATTCCAGGGAGGCAGCCATGTGTACTCTGAGATGAACATGTGCCATAGGAAAATACATTTAGGAAATGTGGCATACTGTATTTTTTTCTTGGAGCTTCATAATGCACATTAGGATATTAAAAGTCCTGGAAAGTTCTGCACTTAAAGACCAAAATTTGCTCATTTTTATGTGAACCAGCTTTTCCAGACTTATCTGAGCACAGAGCACAATTTTTCATAAAACACTTGCTAATCCTCCACTGATTTGGTCCTCCTGTTGGTGTCTGTCAGTGTTTCATGTCTGGGTAGTTACAGTGAGGTTAGGGCGTTGATCCATCTGTCAGCGTTCGCGGATGAACTGGAGAGAGGAGGGTTACAGCCCTGACTGCTCGCAGGGGGTCCTCAGACAACCCAAGCCAGGAGGAGGCAGACCACTCATTGCCATGGTGGCCAAACCTCCTGGCTGGCCCAGGACAGTCGGGTTTATGCCCATTTTCCAAGCACAATTATTATATTAATAATTGCTTTCACTCTCAAAAGTGTCTCAGTTTGGATGATCAATTACATGGCCCCCCTGCCATTGTGAGTGTCAGGAGAACCCTTCCAAAGGCTGCCGATGGGTTGGGACCTTCTCACTGGAACTGGGTGAGCCCACAAATGAGGGAGGTCTCAGAGGAGATCAGGCCACTCAAGCATGGGCAAGATATTGTCTGGAAGACACAGACAGAGCCAGGCATGGAGGACGGGGCCAGGAAACCAGGGTAGTGCCTGGGGCCGCTCCAAGCAAGACATCAGCACAGCATTTTGCTGCTACTACTTGATTTTCAGGATCAAATATTTGTACTTGGGAACATCACAAATTTTTTTCACGTGTGTGTTTTGAGAAGTCATTTCCTTTCCCCTTTGTTTCTAGTAAAAGTCTTGAAAATGTCATTCTGAACGCTCATTTGTACTAAAGGGAAAAACTGTTGCTACTGACTGGAGTGTTTTATGGGCAAAGGAGCAGTCCAGGGCTGTGGATGTGGGGATGGCGTTGGACAATTCCCAAGGGGTGGATCCAAGGGGTGGATGACAGCTGTCAGGAGAGGCCAGACCCAGTGAAGTTCATGGTAAGAGGTGGCACTTGAGCTGGGCATTGAAAGGTTAGGAGGACTCGTGGTGGGGGGCGGGGAGGGGAGCAAGGTAAGGGAGGTGTCCCAGGCAGAGGGAACAGCATAAAGCAAAGATGTGGTGTTAGTCTCTTATTGGTGCTGTAACAAATTTCCACAAACTTAGTGGCCTAAAACAACACAAATTTACTATCCATAGATCTGGAGGTCAGAAATCTGAAATGAGTCTCATTGGGCTAAAATCAATGTGTCAGCAGGGCTGAATTTCTTCACAGAAACTCTAGATCCATTTCCTTGCCTTTCTCAGCCTCTAGAGGCTGCCTGCATCCCCTGGCTCATGGCCCCTTCCAGCTTCAAAGCCAGCAATAGCTGGTCAAGTCCATCTCTCATCTCAGCACTCCGACTCTGACCCTCCTGCCCTCCTTTCACAAAAGGACTCTTGCGATTGCCCTGGGACACCCGGATACTCCAGGCCACTCTCCCCACCTCAAGATCCTTAACTTCACCACATCTGCAAAGTCTCTTTTGCCATACAAAGTAACATACTCACAGGTTCCTGGGGCTGGGGAGTGGACTGCTGTGGGGAAGGGGCATTATCTTGCCTACCACAGGTACCAAGAAAGGACAGTGTCCCTGCAAATCAGGAAGAGTGAACAGCCCATTTAACTGGATTGGAAGGAACGTAAGAAGAGGAAGAGAAGTGCAGACTGGAGATTTAGGAAGGGAGAGAAACATTTTCCAGATTCTCTTCAGAGGGCACACGTGGCAATGGAGCATATCCTTTGCTCAGGCAGCTATTGCGATGCCAGGGTGGGGGCAAAGGGACAAGGCCAGCAGACATCTCCTGTGCGGCCCTGCGTGGTGGCCACGGGCAGGCTGGTAGGCTCAGAACGTTGAGGAGCTCAGACCCCGTAAGAGCAGATTCCCACTGAGGGGAGCTTTGTGCTCGCTCACTACCACCTTTTGCCTTCAGCAGCAGTAGCAGACCCTTTCTTTAAATTCAATCTATATGTAAAACAGCTTTAAAGCAGAGCCATTCAGGACAGTGCAGAGCCAGGGGGCCCCGGAACCACCTACTCCTCCTCCCCTAGAGGCTCCCGAGGCACATCCACAGATGCAGAACGCAGCTGGGGAACCGGCAGCCAAGTTCAGAGGCTGAGTGGTGAGCAGGACTCAGCAGGGCTTGGATGAACCAAATGGCCTAATGCGTGACGGCTTAAGGGCAGAGTGAGCAAGGTTCACACAATGGATCTTGGTTTGAACTCCTTTAGACACCGACTCTAAGACAAGGATTTGGGTGCAAGTAGTTTACTCTGGAGGCAGAAGAGACATGGATAGGTGAAGAAGAAAGATACTTGGGCAAGGGAAGGCAACCAGTAGGGTGTGCTATTAAGCCAGTGACTGCGGTGGGCAACTGGCGCTTAATCTTAAGGGGAAACTCTGGGAAATGGGGGCCGGGGGTGATGGAGCTGGGGCATTCACACCTGCCAGTCATTGTGTAATGGCAGCCCAGGTGTGAATTCCCCAATTTGTCCCACTCCCTCTCCCATGCAGGCAAAGTGGGCTGGGAAGGGCAGCCCTTCAACAAAGATGGCTGATGGCCAGGGTCTCCCGGGGCATGTGGATGAACAGCTGCCTAGAGATGGCCTTCTCAGTAGGTCTGGGGACAGCTGATGTGTCCGTTCTGCCCACCTCTCTATTACCACCCATCAGTGGCCTCTCACCACGGGTTCCAGCACACTCCAGTTTCATTGCCAGAGTGCTCTGCATTCTGCCTGCAGGCCTCAGAGGAACACTGTCCAGAGGGGACAGTTGTCACTTTTGGCTGCCTAGCTCCCATGGCCCCACCACACACTGAGTTTTCCTATCACAAAATGACTTCTCCATTGCATAGGGAGAGAGAAGCATGTTCCGGAGTCTCTGTATCTTGGTGCTCTGAAATGCCCATCTCTGTGTGATCAGAAGGTGTCCAATTAACTCTGGGCACAGAGAGAAGCAGATTCCTAATTCCAGAAGTTGCTAGCAGAACAGGGCCAGCTTTCTGGCAGAACAGGGATGTGAACTCAGCGTCCTCTGGGAAACCAGCTTTAGTTCTGTACCAAGAGCCTGTAATTACACTCAGCGGCCAGGGATACTTGAAATGATGATTAAGGCATGAATGAGAAAATAAAAGATCCCTTTGTTTTTATGCTCATTATGCCTCTTTTTGATGACTATAAAAAAAGTCCCTTTCAGACAATTAGCTTAATTAGCAGATTACACTTTAATTCTTGGCCCCAAGCCCTGTGCCCAGCAGTTGACCAGAGCTGGGGAGGGTAGCACTTGCTCTGCTGCCTGTCTCCTCCCACCCACCTCCACTCTCAGGAACGTGGCACTTGGAGCTGGCCTTTGCCTTGGCCCATCTCCCGGCAGCCTCCAGGCCGAGCTCATGTTGGTCTGTGAGGGCCAGCTCTGCTTGGGCAATAGCCGCTCCTCAAGGCAGTGGTCTATTTGTTTGGGGGAGGATGCTGGGGGTAGGTAGGACCAAACGTCCTAGTCTGATATATCTACTCCAGCCTGACCTGGCCCCAGCCTGTGATCCAGGTGCATAAGCCCTTCCCAGAGCCACCCCTACTCTCCCCGTCAATGGCTCCGGCCTGCCGTCCTTCCCCTGCCTGCTTGTGCCTTCCAGATCCCACCTATTCCTCAGGGCCCTGCACCTCCTCCATGAGCCTTCCTTGTTTCCTTTAAGGCCCTTTGCCTGCACTTCTCCCAGTATCTTCGCCACTTTAAAGTCATTTCCATTAAAAAAGCAACCCTCATAATACGCTGAAATAAAAAAAAGAAAAGCAATGCATGAATTTAGTCCTACCCTCTCCTCTGAGATAATCACTGGGAACAGGCGACAACACTCTCACTGTTGGGTAGTGTTTGCTTCTTTCACTTAATAGAATGCTTCTTGGAGGATTTCCACCCCAAGGCTTATAGGTTAAGTCAGCTGCACTCTTTTCAGTGGTTGGTGAACTGCCCCAGGTGTTACCAGGCCACTACAGGTGGTCCTACAAGGACTTTGTAGCTCACAGAGTTAGAGTACAGGTGTTTGTGAATGGATTTACTCCTTTCCCCCTCCTCTTCCTCCTCTCTTTTTCCTCCCCCTCCCTCCTCCTCCCCTTCATCCTTTATACAAATTAGAGGTCTTAAGTCTAGTCTTATAACGTCATTCTCACTCTTTTGCCTTCTGACTTTCTTCTTGCTCTCTAAAATATACATGCATACAAATATTTTAATTCTGAAATATTTTTAAAATATGGAATAGTATAGACAATAATATAACAAACATATATACACATTTAAGAAGTGTTAAGATTTTGAAACACAGGACTATCTCATTTTATTGAGCTTTGCTTTTCTGTACTTCACAGATAAGATATTGTATTTTTTATAAATTGAAGGTTTGTGGCAACCGTGTGTCAAGCAAGTCTATTAATACCATTTCTAGGAGCACCAGAAAGTGGGCTCACTTTGTTTCTGTTTCACATTTTGGTAATTCTTGCAATATTTCAGACTTTTTCATTCTTTTTTTTTTTTTTTTTTGAGACAGAGTCTCACTTTGTTGCCCTGGCTAGAGTGAGTGCCATGGCGTCAGCCTAACTCACAGAAGCCTCAGACTCCTGGGCTCAAGCAATCCTACTGCCTCAGCCTCCCAAGTAGCTGGGACTACAGGCATGTGCCACCATGCCCAGCTAATTTTTTCTATATATTTTTAGCTGTCTAATTAATTTCTTTCTATTTTTGGTAGAGACAGGGTCTCGCTCTTGCTCAGGCTGGTCTTGAACCCCTGAGCTCAAACAATCCGCTCGCCTAGGCCTCCCAGAGTGCTAGGATTACAGGCGTGAGCCACCGCACCCGGCCCAAATTTTTTCATTCTTGTTACATGTGTTGCAGTGATCTGTGATCAGTAATCATTGATGTTACTATAGTAATTGCTTGGGGACACCATGAACCACACCCCTAGAAGACAGTGAGCTTAATCAATAAATGTGTGTGTTCTGACTGCTAGTCCCCATTTCTCTCCCTCTCTTTGGGGCTCCCTATTCTCTGATTCATAACAATACTGAAGTTAGGCCAATTTATAATCCTATGATGGCCTCCAGGTGTTCAAGTGAAAGGAAGAGTCACACGTCTCTCACTTTAAATAAAAAGCTAGAAGTGATTAAGCTTAGTGAGGAAGGCATGTTGAAAGCCAAGACAGGCTGAAAGCTAGGCCTCTTATGCCAAACAGTTAGCCAAGTTGTGAATGAAAAGGAAAAGTTCCTGAATAAAACTAAAAGTGCTACTCCAGGGAACACATGAATGATAAGAAAGCGAAACAGCCTTATTGCTGAAGTGGAGAAAGTTTTAGTGGTCTGGATAGGAGATCAAACCCGTTACAACATGCCCTTAAGCCAAAGCCTAATCCAGAGCAAGACCTTAACTCTCTTCAATTCCATGAAGGGTGAGAGAGGTGAGGAAACTGCAGAAGAAAAGTTTGAAGCTAGCAGATATTGCTTCATGAGGTTTAAGGAAAGAAGCTGTCTCCATGACACAAAAGTACAAGGTGAAGCAGCAAGTACTGATGGAGAAGCTGTAGCAAGTTATCCTGAAGATCCAAGATAATTACCGAAGGTGGCTACACTGAATTTTCAATGCAGACAAAACAGGCTTGTATTGGAAGAAGATGCCATCTAGGACTTTCACAGCTAGAGAGAAGTTGATGCCTGGCTTCAAAACTTCAAAGGCCAGGCTGACTCTCTTGGTAGGGGCTGATGCAGCTGGTGTCTTTAAGTTGAAGTCAGTGCTCATTTACCATTCTAGAAATCCTAGGGCCCTTCAGAGTTATGCTAAATCTACACTGCCTATGCTCTATAAATGGAACAGCAAAGCCTGGATGACAGCACATCTGTTTACAGCAAGGTGTACTGTATCTTTTAAGCCCGATGTTGAGAACTGCTCAGAAAAAAGGATTCTTCTCAAAATATTACTGCTCATTGACAGTGCATCCAGTCACCCAAGAGCTCTGATGGAGATGTACAAGGAGATGGATGTCGTTTTCATGCTGCTAACACAACAGCCATATACCAAGGAGTAAGTCTGATTTTCAAGTCTGGTTATTTAAGAAATACATTTCATAAAGCTATAGCTGCCATAGACAGTGCTCCCTCTGATGGATCTGGGCAAAGTAAATTGAAAACCTTCTGGAAAGGATTCACCATTCTAGATATCATTAAGAACATTTGTGATTCATGGGAAGAAGTCAAAATATCAACATCACTATGAGTTTGGAAGAAGTTGATTCCAATCCTCATGAATGACAACAGCATATACAGGAGTCTGTCATAGTGATATTAGTTATAATAGCAAAAAATTGGAAACAATCCAAATGTCCATTCATAGAGGACTTGATAGAGTGTCCTATTTGTCCCAATTTAAAACTGAAAGTCCTATATATGGGGAACTCCTTCAGTCCCAGGCAAACAATGTACCATCAGTCTTTAAGCATTGCCTTGTTTTCCGGACCAACAAGACATTGAGACTCCCCTTGCACTTCCCTGGCTCGGCCCTGGAATCAGTGCTCTAAGGAGCCCTCATTCATTTGAGTGGGGAATGGTGTTGTATTTAGAAGATGAGATCCAGGTGTCTGGTGTGCTTATTGCTTCTTGGGGTATTATGGCTTCTAGCCCCTTTTAGTGGACAAGGCAAATACATAAAATTGTGAGTTCATATTTACTTCAATTCAGATTTAACATTGTATGTTTTTTATTGTCTATTATACTTAAATCTCTTTTTCCTTATCCTGAAAAATTTGGTTTCTAATAATATTAGAGTATATTTACTTATTTGCTTTATTCTGTGATGTAAATAGAATAGTTTCAGGTATTTACTTCTTTGCTTTATCTTACAACCTGCCTAAAATTGTTCCAAAATTAAAGCACTACTATTGCTATTACTAATAAAACTACAAAGTGACCTTGAATATCTTCTTACAGTTCTTTTTGCTCTTGGAATATATCTCACAAAGGATATACAACCAGAGGATTGTATCAGAGATGTCTGAAAAACATTTTTCTCTCAGTATGACTATGCTAATAACTTGGTATGCGGTTGGATTCCTTTAACCTAATATGTTTTCAATTTTAAAGTTTGCCTTTCTTCTTTTTGATTTCATTTCATTTCCTGAGTATGTAAAGTCAAAATTATATGAAAAGCTACATTCAGGGAAGCCTCATTTCCGTTCCTATCCTCTCCTTCACTTTCCCCATCCCACCTCCTATGGGCAGCTGTTTTTACTAGTTTCTCGTTTATCTTTCCAGTGTTTCTTTTTGTAAAAGCAAGCAAATGTATATAAGCATGTAATATATGCATGTGTGTATACATGCTTATTTCCTGTTCTGCACCTTGATTTTTTTCCACTTGACCGTATGTCCTGCAATCACTCTATATCAGCACATGGACATCTTCCTCGTTCTTTTTCACACCTGCATAGCACAGCATGGGTGCAGGAACTGGAGTGTCCTCAACAGTTCCTGGCGATTACCTCTGGGAAGGGGTTGGAAGGATGAGAGGAAGGGTGGGGGAGGGGAAGGAAGAGCAGAAGAGTGATGAAAGACTTCCGTATTGTATTCTGTATAATTATTGTTTGCTGTTTTATAGTAAAAATTAATATATTTCTTTTTTTGAAAATAGGCTTTATTTTTTATAGCAGTTTTAGGTTCACAGCAAAATTGAGAGAAATGTACAGAGATTTCCCATATAGTGCTGCTCTCACACATGCACGGCCTCCCCAGTTATTAGCATCCTGCCCCAGAGTGGTACACTTGTTACAGTGGGTAAACCTACACTGACACATCATTATCACCCAAAGCCCATGTTTTACATCAGGGTTCACTCTTGATGTATTCCTTTATTAATTAAAAGAATTTTAAGTAATGAGGGTCATGGTGAAGTATACACTAGGGACATATCATAAGAGCCAGTTTGCAAGGCTTCCCACTGGCCAAATTTGAAGTGGCTTGAGCCTCAAAAAGAATAATGATTGCAATTTATTATAAAACACTGAATAAACAAAGACCCACAAGTCCATAGTAATAATTTTCAAAAGAGAGAGGAAAAAAGAAAAAATTCAATTGCTGCCATTGGAGATAACTAATATATCAAGTGCTTATTGATAATTCAAGGACAAAAAGGACATGTGCCCTGCTTGTTTTGTGTAGGAACTTTTGCTCATTCCAGTTGATTAGGGGAAGCTATTCTTTACAGAAAAATGCCAGCTTATGAACAAAGAAGGAAGAATATACTTAGAAAACCACCATTTTGCAAAGCCCAATGTAATAACCAATTCAGGCAATAATTATTCTTGGATGCTGTCTTAGTCCATTTGGCCTGCTGTAACAAAGTACCATAGACCAGGTGGCTTATAAATAACAGATATTTATTCTCGCAGTCCTGGAGCCTAGGAAGTCCAAGATCAAGGTGCCATTAGATTTGATGTCTGGCGAGGGCCTGCTTTCTGGTTCACAGATGGTGCCCTCTCACTGTTTCCTCACGTGGTGGAAGAGATGAGGGAGCTCTCTGGGGTCTCTTTTAAAAGTGCATTACTCCCATTTATGAGGTCTCCATGCTCATGACCTAATCATCTCCTAAAAGCCCCACCTCCTAACACCATTACACCGGGGACTAGGTTTCAACTTATGAAATTTGGGGAGACACAAGCATTCAGACCATAGCAGATGCTAAAACCATTAAGTGAAAAGTTATTAGAGAATATATATTAACACTGTACCAAAGAATCACCCCTAGTATACAAGGGAAAATGTGCTTTTCTAATGAAGAAATCTGGTAGTCACTAACTTAACTAAGTGATTAAATGTAGCATTCCTTGCAGTGGAACAAGCTAACATGTGTCTCCTGAAAATACACAATATGAAGGATACAGCATTACCCAGGATGCCAAAACTGTTTACCTTAGATCCAATCAAGCTTTTGGACCTTATTTGAATCTAAAAGAAATCCAGGAAGGTAGAAGAACAAGTGAAGTGAATCATAAAGAAGCAGTTAAATTAATCCAGGATGTGTGACATTCTATAAAATAACTGGCCTAGTCTCTTCAAAAATCAGTTCCATGGGAAAAAAATAGGGTTCATATGATTCTAGGTTAAAATAGACTAAATACACACGGTCAATGTAATGCATGAAATTTGATTGGATTCTACTTATTTTTTAAACAGCTATAAGAGAAATTTTAGGGAACAATTGGGGAAATTTAAATATGAGTCTAATATTGGGTGATATTAGGGATTCATTATCTTAGGAGTCACGAGGGCATTGTGTTTATGTAGCAAAATATCCTTATTCTAAGGAGATGCATGCTGAAACAATTAGGTGTGAGATGTCATGATATCTGCAATTTATTTTCAGCAATATATATATATATATATATATACACAGAGAGAGATAAATCAAATACCAGAAATGTTAGCAGTTGTTCAATCTAAGTGGTGGATATAGGAGTATTCACAGTATTTTCTTTCAACTTTTCTATATATTTTTCATAATAAAATGTTGGAAGATGCAGTTGTAAAAATTAAGCATCAACCCCACATTTTCAGTAGGAACTTTATTTCAGAGGAAGCAGATAGCCTGAGTTGCTGAGGGAAAGCTCTACATCACCAAAGAATCGAGCTAACAGATGTAGAAGGAATGGCAAACAGAAAAACATCATTTCACCAATACTGTGAAATGGCTGATTTAGGCAAGTGGTATTCGTTGTTACAATCCTCAGATGAATGGCCGAAGGGAACTAAGCACCCATACAGCCCCATAGGAATGTCACACAGATCATTTCTACTGGAAGATTCAGACCATCACCAGCCTCCCATGGCAGTGAAATGTACAGTCCCTCAGGAAGGTGAGCTCCGCCACAGTGGAGTGACATCACATGACACATAGGCAAAGGCTTGAGCCATAGCTCATCTTGGTCTTGGCAGAACATCTTGTGATCCTCCCGGAGACGTGCAAAGAGCAGTTGTGGGCCATCTTCCACTGGCCTCCCTATCTTCCCTGGGAGACTGTCACGAAAGTTTCTCACTGTCCCCCCGGGTTCTGAGGTGCTATAGGGCTGCCTCGTCACTCCCCACCTCGTAGCGTTGCTGCAGAGACTGACTCTGCTTAGCCGCAGTCCACATCTGGCTCCTCAGCAGTGGGGCATCCCACAGCTTGCGTTGCACTCATCTGGCCCCCTTTTCTCTCAGTGTCACCTTTTTGACATGCAGGAAAAGGATCAAGGAGAACTGGCACCTTTAGCATACTTCCTCTCATGGTCTATATAAGTAATAAACTGTCTAAATGTAACATTACTGATCAGACCAGCCAGGCTTTAGCCTTGGCTTTCCTTGTCTTGTATGAGAGAGCTTGACAAAAAGGGTCACACAGGCATTACTAGCTCCCAAAGTGTTGCACTAGGAAGCACACAGTGTACTTTAGCCAAAAAACATTCAACTTCAATATGCCAGTGTCATACAAAAGGGGACTATGCTAGATTATAAGAGATTTAAGGATATAACAAGATGCAGTGTCAGATCCTTGATTTGAAACTGGTTTGGTTAGATCAGCTATAAAGAGTATATTTTGGCCAATTGGAGAAATTCAAATATGGATTGAGTATCAGATAAAATAAAAATTTATCTAAATATAAGATTGGAAGCAAATGGCTTACAAAACTGCATAGTATTATCTTATTTTGGTTTACAAATGTGTATAGGAAAAGATCTCAAATGGTGCCTCAGTCATCAACTGCCAGAATAATGCTGTGTAACAAAATAACCCCTAAATTTCAGTAGTAGGTTATTACAAGCATTCTCTTTTTCAAAAAAAAATTTTTTTAAGTTTTTTATAGAGACTGGGTCTCACTTGTTGCCCAGGCTGACCTAAAACTCCTGGTCTCACGTAATTCTTCTGTCTCAGCCTCCCCAAATTCTGGGATTACAGGAGTGAGTCACCACTCCTGGCCAGCATTTATTCCTTGTTCTGTCATCTGTAGGTTCCCTGGAGTTATCCAGGCTGGCCTTGGCTGGGCAGCAGGTTGAGCCCAGGTCTACCTCTTGTGTCTCTCATCCTTCATGAACTCCTGACCTCAAGCGATCCTCCCACCTCAGCCTCCCAGAGTGCTAGGATTACAGGCATGAGCCACCATATCTGGCCTTCTCATCCTTCTTGGACCAACACCTACCTGAGGCATATCCTTCTCTTGACAAAAGGCAAGAGAGCAAATCGGCAAGGCCAACCACGTGAGAACATGTCAACACTTTGACCTGACCCTTTTAGAATCCTCCTCCCCAGTCCCCAGCTTTGGAAGCCACTGCCCATCGCCAAGACTTGGGGAGCAGACCAGTGAGCACCAAGTGGGCCTGGGGTTGTCTTTCTTCCCTGGATACATGCTTTGAGGAGGAGGCTGTGGTCTCACACTGATGACTGTTCAGGCTGTTCCCACTGCCTGTGATCTCATTCCCTCTTCTTCTCTGCCCCTCTGCACAGTTCATAGTGACACTCCAGTGTCACTCCGGGTGGAACGGTCTCTAATCTCCCTCCCACCAAATGGTCCCCTCTTTTCTTCTTTCTCTTCCCTGTCTCCAGCCCTGGTTTCCAGCTGGCTTTGTTGACGCCTCCGTCTCAGCAGCCATGCCCTAATTTTTGAGTTACTGGTGTGTGTCTGTCTCCCTAACGAGACTTGCACCCGTCTCTGATCTTGTTTCTAGTTCCTGGTGCAGGGCTGTGTTTACAGTAGGTGCTTAATCACCATTTGCTGAGTGAACAAGTGAGCAGACAGCAACAGGTTGTGAATAGCTTACATGTGGGTATCATGGCCTGGTGGCCTTAGACTCAGGTCATGGGGATCAACTCCTTCTAGCTGTTCACTCTCAGAGTCCATGTTTCTATAAGCTCAGGGCTGAAGGCCCAGTTGCCTCAGTGACCCTATAAGTTGCCATCCCCACACATACGGGGACAGCCATCTGCCCACTGAAACTCTACCAGGACCCCTAACCTTCTGACAAAAGTTGAGTATGTCAAGGACAGCCTTGTCCCCGAGGACTATAACAACAAATATAAATCCCCAGTAAGACACATGGGCCCCTCGCCAACAAGCAAATGTTCAAGTCAAGTGTCTATTAAGTGCCCACTGAATGCCAGGCAGATGGAATTCTCACAGCTCCGGCCCCAAGTAAGTGGACACGGACATGGAAAGTTTCAGCATGGTAAAGTAGAGGTCATCAAAGGATGGCCTCCTCGCTCAGTAAAGACTAGACAGGAGGGACGAGTCTGGAGGGGGCACGAGAACCAGCCAGACACAGGAGAGGCCAGGGTACCCCCGGCAGAGGCGGCAGTGTGAGCGAGGGCAAAGCCTGGGACGCCTGTGTTTGCAGAGGAGGCAGCTGAACTGTCCAGTATTTTTAAAGAATAAAGTGCCCAAAGGAGCCCACTCTCCCAAGGCAGGATAGGAGGGGCTCTCTTGACACGCGATTGCCAAGGTGCTACTGGTCGCAGCGAGGGGAGTGCCTCTGAGTGCCTTCTGAGGTGTGCAACCTGTTCTGCCCTCGTTCTGCTATGCACAGTGCTCAGGACAGGGCAAGCTACGATGCTATCTTTCTCTGATCTAAACATAAAAATTATTTA
>CAUYSK010104245.1:0-10169 GCA_963575035.1 Avahi laniger
TATTATTCTGCAATGTTCCATCCTTTCCTCTGTATGGAAATCTACCACAAAACCTGGATAGGTAAGACCTGCATTGAGAGGCCATTTTCTGTGCTGAAGCTGTTTCCCAATGAAACTCAAGGACAAGTTCATTAATATTAATTCTGAACCATTAAAATTACCAATTTTGGCTTAATTCAAGCCAACAGATCTTTATTAAGTGCTTTGTTTAGACTAGTGGAATATTAAGGATTTTCTGACCAATCAGGCCTAAAATCAGGTAAAGAATGTAAGTTAAGTTCATCAGTAAGTATTAATATAAGGAAGAAATAGGTAAATATCATAAGAAAGGTATGAAAGAGTAGTATCTATGGCTGAAGTGAAAACTTTAAAAATATGCATGTCCTTTGAACCAGCAATCCACTATTAGAAATCTATCTCGAGGAAATAATTATACATTTCCACAAAAGTTTACGCACAGAGATGTTTACCCAAGTATTATTTCTAATTGTGAAAAATCAAACAGTGCAATAGGTAGGTAAATAAATTATGATGTATCCATATAATAATTGTACATTTATTTTAAATGATGCACAGATATGTTATTATATAATATGCAGAAAGCATAGGAAATCTCTAGGGGCCAGAAAAAAAAAAGGGAAATGAAAACCAGAGTGATAAAGAGGTGAGCTGGTATTGCAGCTGGCCGGGGGAAAGGCTGTTAGTTTCAATAATGTAGGGATTTAAGTTTTAACACTCACTGGGACAGAAGATAAGACTTAGGGTCTACTGAAGGTCTCATTCTTCAGCATACAGCCACATTCACTGCAGGACAACAACCTCAGGAGGAGACTAGATTAGGAAAAATTCCACACAGCAGCAGAGGTGACATGGAACTCTGTATGTCTTGGCTTAGTCTCTACATAGAAAAAAGAAGTCTATTTTGAGAATTCGTAATCAGGAACCTGTAACTCATGTAGGTTTGGGGCCCAAATTATACTATCTGATTTCAAGAGACCCCAAAGCAGGAAATTAACAAAAAAACTGTCTCCTAGCTAAAGCCCCCAGGGCACTTAACAGAAGATTGCTCAGTCACCAACAGACCAAGTTCCCTGAAGATGAGCACACAATCCACAATTCAAGATCAGTTTTTTCTACTTCATATATTTTTTTCTACAAGAGTTTTCATTTTTCAAAAGTCTGAGAAAAAGATCCAAATTCATCCTTATCACATTCATCTTTAAATGTTCCTTCTTGTTTCTGTCTGGCAGCCTGGAAATCCTGCCTTAGTTAAAGTGTAAAATCGTGACAAGTATACGTCAGTGAGGATTATTTCTGAGTGGAACTAAATAGGCTTTCTTAATTTGCTAAATAACAACATGCTGAAATTATCCTTCAGATCAGGAAATAGTTTTTAAAAAAATTTCCTTGCTCATGTTTTTTTTTATTGTTGGCATTTTGTGATTTATCTGGAGCCCATATTTGTAGTTGTGTGCACTCCTATTTTCTAATCTTCTTTAAACCATTGTCATTTATTTGATTAATTTCACAGCAATTTGTCTTTGCAATGCCAGCCAGTGCATCTGTGATTCTTTGCTTTCCAGCATCCACTCGGCTTTTTATTGGCATCCATCTAAGCTTTCAATTTCTCTTTAGTGCTTACAAATACTACACAGTCTTCAGGTATCACAGTGCTTCCTGCTTTAACTGCTATTATTTACTCTTTTAAAGGAGTTAGTAGCATTTCATTCACAACTTGTAAAAATGTATTGTTGTTATAATGATGAGACTATCCCTACTTTTGAAATTTTCTGCTGTAGGTTTCTGCCGACTTGTATTCCTTCAACGATAGTGTAACATATTTTAACAGAAACTTAATTTTCTTGAAGATTTGTTCATTGATTTAGAAACTCAACTGGCTAGGTATTCTTGTTTTTGTACTTTCAACATGATTTTACTTTTAAGTTTTAGTTTAAGCTTGGAGATGATGTCCTCTGGAAAAGTAGTTCTCTAGACTACAACAAGGAGAGTAAGCAGCAGACAAAAACATCTCTTGTGAAAAAGTGTTAGGATTCGGCAGACGATTCACCTGAAAAAGAGAAGACCCAGGAAAACCATAAGGGCTGTTCCAAAATATTCAGACAATGGGGGAGAAGGAATAAACAAAAAAGAAGTCCTAGCTTTAACATGCAGAAGAAAATGTTAATTGGAACGATGCAACCACCAGATAGACAACATTTTAGATGATGTGCTTTTTGCCAGTAGGATTTGAAACATCAGGCATAATCTTTCAGCACAGACCCAAGGTTTATTCCCTTTAGACCTGAAGATTATGCATTTCATAATAGGAAGAAAAAATAAGTGTGATATACAGTTCTCTCAAAATTTAATTGATTTAACCATAAGATGAAGTTTGGAAATGGGGCGCTGTTATATTTTATACCTATTTTTCTCCCATACCTAGGAGAAGAGATTTCCTGTAATGTCTCCAATATTCTTTTTATGATTTTAATGTCCTTACTTTTGGAATACCATGTGTGGAAAAATAAGACAGCACTTTTGACAAGTAGCTTTTATTTTCTCTTTACTCTTTGGAATAGTCATTAAAGTAACAAGTTAGGAAATATGAAAGGTATTTTGTTTCCAAGAAATATTAATTCACCTATAACATATATTAATTCACTCATGGATATGACCAGTTCTTTGTTTTTATCAAATTCTAAAGAAACTTATAGTTTCCAAACTAGAGAAAGTGTCTCTCATAAAGAGAAACCATTATAAGAAAATAAAATAGAAAAATAGCAAAACCCTGATTAGATGTCAGTTGTTCCACAGTACCACAGTGCGGCGCTATTGAGTTTTGCAAGTTGCCGTTTCCATGGGCAGAAAGAGAACCACCTCGATGCAAATGATCACCTAAATGCTTTGGTTTCTCATAAATGAATTATGTAATATGTATTTTTCTTTAAATGAAAACCGTCCTTACTACAGATCTGAGTATATATTTGTATAATCTCACTTCAAAAATGTCTCAGTCTCCTGTTGAATGATATCAATTGGGACTGAATACTTCGGAGATGTGAATAAGCACAGAGACATTTTTAAAGATGCAAGCATTGTGCTAGATTAGAAATTCTCTCCTAGGCTTTGCATTTGTGAATATGAAAAGAATTATTTGAGTCATTCGATTATTTGTAAGTAATTCAAAGCTTCTACTTGTAGTTCTTTCAAATATGCTTTGTACCAATATTGGCTTGAAATGATATGATATATAAATAACCAATGAATTCAGGTAATTTGATGAAGATAGCAAACTGATTGTTCAGCTTTGTGTATGCAGACCAATTAAATAATTTATTGGTTGTATTTTCTTTTAAAGCTATTCTTTTATCATTAATGAATGTATGATGTACACTATTTAGGTAAGCATTTTTATTACTAATGTTTTTGTTTCCTTTAGGATAAAATAGCTCTTGTATGAGAGAGCAAGTTTGAGAAGAAAGGGGGAAAAATGAGTGTGTTATGTAAAACATGTTTTCATTGCTATGTATTACTACAGAGAGAGATGTGTCCTCTCGTGCAATCTTGCTCTATCCATCATTGCCTATTGGCAAAATTACCTACTTGGTGAGGAACACATTGGAGAAATACATGGTACATTCAGGTAGGAGGAGAGAACAAATGAAAATACATTAAACTGAGAGTGTAAACATTTCATAAGTTCTGTATCTATGATAAAAAAAAATTACAGTCAGTAGGTCCTCACCAGCATCTCTCATGACACATAACATGCCTGATAGGTGAGAAGGAAAGGTCAAGGTGTGACCTAACTGATCAATGAGACCTCAATGAGTCAGTGCAGTAGGCAAGTTTTATAGGTGGAAATAACAGAGTCCACTCTGGTTAGTTTAAGCATGACATGGATTTGTTAGAGAATACTCTGGAGCTCACAGAGTCACTGGGAGAGCCAGAGAGGGAAGAACGAGTCTCTACCCCACTGCTCCAGCAGAAACCCCGCTACCAGGCCTGCTCCACTCCTAAGAGCACAGCCCCTGTGCCATGTGCAGCTCAAACTCACAACAGTCTGGGCTGGACCCCAGAAGCTATACCACATCTTGCTTCAAGGAGCCAAACACCTCTACCATCTTGCTTGTTACAAGTCATAGAACTCGACGCCTGCAGTTGTTCCCTTATGAACTGAAATTTTGTGTGAGTGAGTCAGATTGGTGTGGCCCGTGTGTCTGCTTCCATGCCTCTTGTTTGGCTGGGGAATTTGGTTCCGACTTTTACCTTGGAAAGGAAGGCATTATAATGTGCAGGTTTCCCGAAACATAGAAAGGATATTCAGAAGATAATGAGCAGCTGTGACTATAACAGAAGTCCCTTACATGCAAGTGATGGGAAAGCTGTTTAAACAAAACAAAACAAAAAACAAGTAAACCACCTTTAAGGAATACTAAGTTGTTCAAAGCTGATGAAAAAAATTAAACTGCTAAAATTTAAGAAATTGTTACTTCTATGGAGACATATTCAAGTTTACCAAGCATCACACTAAGGCTTTTAACTCAACCGTGTGATGTAGTTGTTCCTATTCTATAGGCTCAGAAAATTTAGAAGACTTCCACCAGGATCACATAACTGAATTGGATTCAAACCTAAGTCTTGGGTCTTAGTCCATAATCATAACCATTATGCCAAGATTTCCCAATAGAACATGAGGCCAAAAATTTTGATAGGATATGATCTATTTTCTCTTAATCGTTCCTATACTGAGAGTGTTTTGATGAAAGCACGGTATTATAAATGGTGTTATTAGTATTAACAGGCAATTTTTTTTTCAAGCATGAGAATTTTAAAGGTCTTTTGTGTATTAAAAGTGTTGGTGTAACACTTCTCTTGTGTATTTGTTCAGTATCTATGCCATTTCCCATCTAACCAACTTGCCTGGCATGCATTTGGTCAGAAGAAACTCAATCACATTTGCTGTGTTCTACTACCTTCTGCTTTTTGAAATTCTGTCCTCATTTGGGGTCCAAATCAAGTCTTGCTTCCTCCCAGAAGCCTCTTCTGACTCTGCCAATCCTGACCGATCTACAGAAGTATGGTATTTAGAGACACAAGAGGCTTCAGAGGATGCTCAATCCAACCTTGCACCCAGTGGGATCTGGAGTATCCCAGAAAGAATGCCATTTGGCTTCTGCCTACTTACACCCAGAGGAGGAGAAGACTTTGCCTGCCAGGGCAACCTCCTCCAATGGTAAGTTCTTAAAGGGCTTTCCCCAACAGCCTTGAAAGGTAATATGTCATTTTTATGTTGTTTTAGATATGCCAGTCTCTGAGTGCCACCATAGCTACAACAATGGCACTTACCATTTATCTCCCCTGTGGAATGTCCGGGAAGACAGAGTAGTGCCTTAGTCATTACCATAACCCCAGCACCTGGCAATTAATAGCCATTGGAGAAATGTCGGTTGCTACATTAACATTTCTGGGGGCTGGAATGGCTTGTGACTCCAGCCTCTCCAACAGTGTTCTGTTACTAATCTCATCTGAGCACAATGGGACTGTTTCTTAAAGAATACCATGTACATATACCAACTAGAGCTAATTTAATGGGTAGAAAGAAAGCCAGAGTTGTTTCTTTCAGGAATTTAAAAGCTGAAATGCTAGCATTTTTAAAGGATTAAGGCCAATTTTTAATAATTCAAACTAGATTTTTTTTCTGGAATTAATATCAAGCTCATCTGTCTGTTGTTTCTGTACCATGTCTTGTTCTCCTCTTTGAAGTTCAGGCTGCATGTCTGTCTGAAGCCTGGAACATTCCTCCTATTGTCTGTGATCTTGTAACTCTTACCTGAAATGGCTTTGATATGACAATGACAGGTTTCTTCTGCACTCTGGTCATTTGAGCCTGAGATCAACTCATTCCACCTATTACCTCCTCACCTGTTGAAGTTCGTGTATTCCATTTTGAAAATGATTCCACTTACTGAAGAACAAGGAACAACAAACTAGCCTAATAGGCCTGGCTTCTTCCAGTCATCAAAGAATCCTGTGTGGAGTCACACTGAGTTCTTTATGTTTTCGTTTCTCCCCCTTTCATCATCTTCTCTCTCTTTCCTTCGCTTCTGTCCTTCAGTCCTTTTGCAATTACGGGGAAACTCATGGTCAGGTTTCGGCTGTTAGTTGCATGCATTACTTTGAAGCCACATACTCTTTGAGGGTATCTTCCCCCTCTTTTCTTGAATTTGTTTGAAATTCTCTTATTTAATTTTTTTTCTAATCGTAAAAGTAAAATTGGTCCGTTGACAAATATTTGGAAAATACAGAAAAGCACTTAGAATAAAATAAAATGATTTGTATTTCCCTCATAGGATTCCATTTTGCATTTTGGTGTGTGTCCATGTGCACACACGTGTTTGTGTATGTGTATGTATGTGTGTGTGTCTGTGGTTACATTGTAACAAGTCCTAAGGTTTGCCTTGCACTTCTTGAATGGGTGAACCTCTGTCTTTTCAGGGGCTGGAGGGTGGGTCATAGAATATGGGGCAACATAAAAAGTATCATTTAATGTTTCTGTTTTAATGTAAATTTGTATAATCTATGTATAATGCAGTAGGATAATAGGAAGTATTAATTGATTTTATGATTTTTTTTTTCTGTCCCCAACTTCCTCTTCTCCCTGTAACCTTCCCTCAGATGGTCAGAGACAGGAGGCCTCCTTTGCTTCAAGGAAAGCTATTATGGTGGAACCCGATAACAAAAGCTGCAAACTGCTTTTTAATTTTAAAAACTATTAATATAATTCAGGCATGAGATTGATGGGTAAGGGAAAAAAATATGTAATCAGCTCAACCCTTCCCATTTGCCTTTATTCCTTTCTACCACAAATAGGAGGAAATATGGCAAAAGGCATGTTAGGAAATATAACAAAAGAAAGATCCCAGTTACAATAGCAACAATAACAAAAATTATCAAGAAATAAACTTCAAAAGAAATGTACAGGATGGACATAGAGATAATTAGTATAAAAATAATTTTACAGAGAGTTAGAAGACAGGAATAAATGGAGAGAGCCATGCTTTGTTTTGGGGAGACAGGAAGACTTAATACTATAAAGATGTTAATTCTCCTTAAATTAATTTGTAAAGTTCATGCAAGCTCAATCAAAATCCCATCAGGATTATTTGTGGATCTTGACAATATAATCCCAAAGATCAAATGGAAGAATAAATATGCAGGAATATTGAAGAAAGTCTGTGCTGGGAAGGGTAGGAGAAAACTTGCTCTACCACACATCAAAATGTATTGTGAAGCTATACAAAACTGGAACAGAAATAAAAAAAAAAACAGATCAACAGAACAGAATAGAGATCTGAAATAGACTCTAAGATATATGAAAGTTTTGCATCCCCAGATTTACTGCAATCATTTCCCAATTTTTAAAGATTGTAGTTCTCCTATTTCTTTTATTAACCCCTCTCTAGCCTTTCCCCCCAAAACATCCAGCATCATCACTTAAAAACATAGTAAGGTCATATAAACCTTTGGCTTAAAAACTTTCAGTGGTTTTCCGTGCACTTGGAATTATATCCATATTCCTGCCCCGAATGACCAGACCCACTGCTCCCGCTAACCTCATTCACATCCCGCCTCTCCATGCTCAGTGTGTCTCAGCCACATTGGCCAGTTTTCCTTTCTCCAGAGAGCCAAATTCTTTTCTCCACAGTCCTTGCATGAGCTGATCCTTCCACCTGGAGCGCCTGTCCCTAGCTCTTTCTTAGGCTGGCTCAGTCTCACTCCTTGAGCTCCAGCTTCAATTCAATGGGACTTCCTTGAAGCAGTCCATAAGGGGAAGCTGCCCCGCATCTCCACCCCACATTTTCTCTCTGCAGTCGTTTGTTTCCTCCCGAGCACTTTGCAAGTTGCAATTATATATCCACCTACTTTTCACTGTCTCTTCCACTATTCTCCACACTCCACCACGGGAGGGGCTGTGCTGTCCTTGCCGTCCCTCCAGCAACTAACACAGTACCTGGTACAGCAGGCACTCACTCATTATTCGTGAGTGTAAGAAGGAATGTATACATAAATGGATAATAAAAGTAGCTTTTCAAATCAGTGGGGAGAAGCTATTAATAGATTATTGAAGAAATAATGTTTGGACTGCAGAGTAGCTCTTTGGAATACCACCAGAAAAAACACTAATTCCTTATCTTCCTATACAAAAATAAATTTAAGATTGATCAAAATTTTAATTTAAATTTCAAAAACATAACATTTTTCTTTCCCCCCACCTTTTATTGAGGTATAACCGACAAATAAAAATTGTATTAATATACATTCAAGGTATACCATGTGATGATTTCATCTATGTATACATTGTGTAGTGATTACCAAAATCAAATTAATTAGCACATCCATCACCACACAGTTACTGTTTGTGTGCATTGGGCGGGGGGGGGGGGATGGTGGTGAGAATGCTTAAGATCTACTCAATTACAAGAAACGACAGTGATCTAGCACCTCTTATACTTTCCTGGGTTAAACTTAAGCCCATTATCCAAAGTGAGGCATCACAAGAGCAGAAGAACGGGATCCATTTGTACTCACCATCAAATTGATACTAACTGATCAACACTAGGGTGATCACATGGCAGAAATACTCTCTAGGGATTAGGGGGACGGAGGGGGGCAAATCTACAACTAAAGGACACGGGGAGCACTAAAGGGAGGGAAGGACACGCCTTTAACCCGCCTTTGGGTGAGGCAAAGACATAAAGTGTAACTATAATGTTTGTACCCTCACAATACCTTGGAATAATAAATAAAAAAGAAAAAAAAAAAGATCTACTGTCTTAGTAAATGTCAAGTAAACAATACAATATTAGAGACTATAGGCACCATGCTGTCCATTGTATCTCCAGAACTTATTCACTTTATAACTAAAGGTTTGTACTCTTTGACCAATATCTCCCCATTCTCATTTCTGAGCTCCTGGCAACTGCCATTCTGTTCTCTGCTTCTATGAGTTTGACTTTTTTAGATTCCACATATAAGTGAAATCATAAAGTATTTGTCTTTCTGTATCTGGCTTATTTCACTTAACATAATGTCCTCTAGGTTCATCCCTGTTGCTGCAAATGGTAGAATTTTCTTCTTTTTAGGTTGAATAATATTCCATTGTGTATGTATACTTTTACATATATGTATCTCTATATATTCATCCATCAGTGGTCACTTAGATTGTTTCCATACCATGTCTTGGCTATTGTGAATAATGCCACAATGAACATGGGAGTGCAGACATCTCTTTGACGTACTGACTTCATTTCCTTTGGATATGTACCCAGAAGTGAGCTTGCTGGATCATATCATAGTTCTAGTTTTAATTTTTTGAGGAATCTCCATACTATTTTCTGTAATGTCTGTATCAATTTACAACTCTTACCAACAGTGTATAAGAGTTCCCTTTTATCCACACCCTCACGAACACTTGTTATCTCTTGTCTTTATGATAATAGGCACCCTAGCAGGTGTGAGGTGATATCTTATTTTAAAAACCATCACATTTTCTAAAGAAAACATAAATGAGTGTTTTCACATATTTTGTGTGCTAACACATGCTTACAATTCTATACAATCTTAATGATATCTAAGAAATTGCTTTTATCTTACATTAAAATATATTTTTTGCATTGATGTATATAAACATAAGCAACATCATTGTCCCCCATCTTTCTGTGGAAGTTGCTGTAACAGAGACCACACCAAAGGCAAGGGCTTAAATAACACAGGAACTTATTTTGCTCTTACAAAAAATTACCAAGCTAAGCAGCTCCGGGTTGATGGGGTTACTGTGCAACCTCAATGTGCATCTTCCATCCCCCAGCCAATGGGAAGAAGGCTGCGCAAAGGGAAACAGATCATTTCATCCTATCCACAGGTTCGTCGCCTGGACGTGGTATGCATCTTTTTTGTTCACATTCTACTTCCTGAAGTGTGGCCATGCCTAGCTGCAAGGGAGACTGGTAAATGTCGTCTCTAATTGGACAGCCTTCTTCCAAGCTTGAATTCAGAAGTTCCGTTATTAAGAGATAGGGAGAATGATTACTGATGAACATCTTGCAATTCCTGCTACAATAACTCGGCCTCAATGCCACTGAGCCTATTCTTTTCTTGTTACTCAT